>VNJN01005693.1:0-12726 GCA_008042485.1 Drosophila mayri | reverse complement strand
AAAAAAAAAAAAAAAAAAGGCACTCAGTCGGTCGTACCTCAAGCCCTCATTGCTATCCCACCTACGAAACAGATATTTGTTTCGCGGATCTCCCCTGGTCAAACATCTGAAGATGTTATTGGCTTTATACGAGGCAAAGTTAGAGCCGTAAATTTAAATTTAAAGGTGGAAAAATTCAAGTTTTCTTATGCTAGGGATATTTCATCTTTCAAAATAAATATCCCAAACGAATTCTTCGGCACGATATGCTCAACCAAATTCTGGTCTGAGTATATTGTCGTTAAACTAAGCTGAAGCTAAGAAACAGAAACGGCCTTTGGGAATTACTCTTCCCAAGCCCGATCTTACCACTGTGCCCTCTTCATCACCCAACTCTGTCCAAAAAAACGAAATACTTCTCTGTTAATCTCTTATCAGAATCCAAGAGGTTTGTGTAGCAAGCGGCATAAATTGTATACTGATAGTCTTGCATTCGCCTCCCACGTTATTGTGTTCACAGAAACCTGGTTAAAGCCGGAGATTCTTAGATCCGAAGTTTTCCCAGCTCCGTTCACGATTTATCGGCTAGATCGGCATGTTGGCGCGGGCGTGGGGTCCTCATAGCGTTCAACTCCACTCTCACGTCAGAATTTATACATTCGAGGAAAGCAACGAAGTTGAATTCCTTTTTGTGAAGCTATCATTTAATGGTCGCTTTGTCTTATTACGTGCTTCTACATTCCTCCATTGTCGGAAATACCTATTTTTTAGAACCACTTTCCGCCATTCGGATGATTTCCAAATGCTTTCTGATAGAGATCATTTAGTAGTCTTGGGTGATTTTAATATCCCTGAGGCTATTTGGACCTATTTGGTTTGAACAGCTAAATATTTTTTTCTTACTTTAACTGGTCTGATTTATACAGTGCACAACTGACATGGCTGATGCCGTAGACATTTTTCACAATGCGATGCACTTATTATTCTCTGAATGTGTTCACTTATACTATCCATCTATCTCAAATAAACATTCCTTGGTTTACTAAAAAATTGAGTCCCTTTAAAATTGTTAAGTCAAGGATGTACACTAAATTTAGAAAAACCTGTTCTCGTTCTGACCCCTCTAACTATATATCGGCTCGGTCAAACTTCACCGTACTGAACGCACAGTGTTACAAAAACTTTTTGACTCATTGCAGGGTCTAGTTCTCTCAGGATCCTAAACAGTTTTATAATTTTTTTAACACTTAACGTAATACGGTAACTCATCCTTCAACACTTTCTTTTGAAAACGTAACTGTGAAGGGCGATCAGGCAATTGCCGATCTTTTTGCCCAATTTTTGCAAACAACATACTCCACTTCCAATGGCCTAAATCAGACGTAGTCTTATAGCTTGCCCATCGTGCCCATCTTCATCGTGTATAGCCAGTTTATCTGCCAGGTCCCGATGGAATACCGGGCTGCGTGCTTATTGTGCCGATGCCCTGTGCTCGCCCGAACTTTCCTCTTATTTGAAAGGAATCATTAGTTATTCTTCTCTACAAAAAAGGTAACAAATCGGAGGCCAATAACCATTACTCCACACTTGCACCACCTTTGTAGATCAGTAATTTCTCCATGTCAGCATGGATTGTTAAGCGAAGAGCGCACTTCCTTCATTAAATGGGGGTTCCAGAATAACCTTCAAATGGATGTAATTTATACTGACTTCAGTAAAGCATTTAATTCCGTTAATCATTCCCTTCTCTTCAGGAAACTGCACTTAAGAGGTTTTGCAATTGATCTTCTTATGTGGATCTTATCTGACATTATTTAGGTGATATTATTTATTAATGATCTGTCCGAAGTTCTGACAAATTGTAGAGTACTCATGTAAGCTGATGAGGTTAAGCTTTGGAAGCATAAACCTACTAAACTTAAATGGCTCTAAATGCAAACTAATGACATTCTCTCGTGTCGTTCCGAAGCTTGCAATTTACACGCTTTCCTAATGCTCTTTGGAAAGAATTAACTCAGTTGATGACTTGAGCGTCCGCCTGGATCCCAAACTTGACTTTATCGATCATATTTCGTGCATGGTAAATAAAGCCAGGGGTATGCTTTGATTTATTAAACGGTGGTCGAAGAAATTCGCTGACCCTTATGAAACTAAAAATTTATATATTTTATTTATTTTAGTTCGTCCTACCTTAGAGTATGGATCTGGCGTTTGGAGCCCGCAGTATGGGGTCCACATTAAACGCATTAAATCGGTTTAAAAGAACTTTTTGCTTTTTGCTCTAAGTGGTTTAAACTGGTATGCTTAACAGAGATTGCTCTCCTATTACAGTAGACTTATCCTAAATGACTTACCCTCCTTAGCCAATCGTAGGACTATGCTTGGCATTACTTTTATTCATAACCTTATTCACGGTGACGTGGAAAGTACTGACTTTTTAGGTCAGCTCAATTTCCACGTTCCGAGTATAAATATTAGATCGTATATTCTCCAAGTTTTGCGCCACTGTTGAACCTCCTATGAACAGCATGAACCCTTTAGAGTACTGTGTGCAAGTTATAATGATTTGTATTCGGTAATCTCACATGATGATAGTCTTCCTAAACTAAAAACTTTAATCCTTACCCACTTCGATCGCATGCATAGATTGTTCATTTCCTCTTATTCTTTTCTATATTTTCCATCGCGACGTCTAATACCTAACCCTAAAAGGCACGTGCCTGGTCTCATAAGGGCCACTTGAGTGTTCAGCAACAGCAACAAGCAACAAGCTGTTGTCGATAACCATTGTGATGCGCTGCCTTCTAGCGCCTTGCTTAAAGTCATCACCAGACCGCCGCCCTCTAGAACGTGGTCTGCACGTGAACGTGGCCGTATAAGGTCGACTGTTGTATACCAGGCTGAGGCGTCTGCTCCGGCACCATCGGGATAAAATTTGGGCAAGGTGACATGCGTAGCCTTATCGTCAGCTGCCGAAGTCCTTGGTGTCTGCATAGATTTTAGTAGCTCCATCAGAGTTCTGTTCTGGGCATCCAACGCTGCCATATATTGTCCAGGAGTATTGTCTGTAGGCGAGGGTCGTTTGTCTTTTCCATTTTTGAATTAAATTCTCAGCAGCAAGTTCCGTTCGCCTTCCAAGCGCTTTCTAAACTGACTTCCCAAAAGTCTACTTTCCACTTTTCTACTTTCTCTCAATTAATCTACATTGTTAGTCGTCTCTTTCTAACATGTATGTCTGCGCTTAACGAACATACCTCACTTGGCAGCAGGTTATATTTGTCCTGATCTGCCATTCTTTCACTTAATTCCTAACTTTCTTTTTCAATAGGCCCCGCTTCACATTAAAGAAGGCCCCGCTTTACATGCTCTGACCAAGAAAATAAAGTAGACCCCGTTTCATTTGATCCGACATATATACATATATTCTTCATGCCAGAAGACCCTCCCAATCTGCGTTCAGCGCCGCCTCTGCCCTCCGCGCACCAACATCCGAGCGAACCTATGTTCTCCCGCTCTCCGCTCCTTGGCATTTCCGACCTGCGCTTGCTCTGAGGCGAGCTGGGGATGGCCGGACTGGCTTCCGCCACTCGGGCACGCTCCCGCACTGTTAAGCTTAGGTTCTCACTCGGGAGCGCGGCCCTTATGTTAAGTTGAGAGATAGTCTTATGTATGCAGCCTCATAAAGCTCACACAAAAACGCCCTTGAATTACCCACGACGAACAGTGGCGTCTTTTGGACATTTAACGGCATTTGACAGAGAATTTATGTAAAATTAATAAATCTAGTGGACAAGGTTCCACGCCCACCCATTCGCCATTCAAAGGGTATCAAAGTGAAAAAATCTAATTTTCTCATAAAAAATTATTTAAAAAAAAATTATTTCATTTTTTTGCTTTATTTTTATCGATTTGCTCAAATAAAAGTATTTTAAAATATGTAAAAAAATATTTTACCAACGAAATTTTATTAATTTCGATTTTTCTTTTATTTTTGACATTTTTTTAACTTTTTGAGTAATAACAAACCTATATTGAGAAAATTTCTAATAGCTGAAGCATTTCTGGAGGTGTTAAAAATGGACACTTGGCAGGTAACGATTTACCTGTACAAGCCAAACCCAAACTCCCGTTTTTTTGGTTTAATGTACAGTTTATGAATGTATCTATAATTTAAAACCAAAATCATTCCGATTGGCCACCTAGTTTTTGAGTAAAATTACCTGAAAGTCAACCAATTGCTCTTTTTTTGGTGTGTTGCAAAAACGGAAATATTTACTTCTACAAAAATGGACCGAAAATTATTTTCTCAACGGATTTGTAATCGTTGTGAAATTCTCTGTCGATGAAGTATAGTTTACATTGTTTTTGCGACTATGACTTTTTTGATTTTAGCAACGCTAAATGTGCCAATGGCGCCACTGTGCGACGCCCCCAACTCTTCATTTCGAGCTTCCGGGCTACTTTCGTTAGCGACGTGGTTTTTTATACCCTTTACCAAAGGTACACAGGTATTATAGTTTTGTGCGATTGCGATTTTCTGTAACAGGCAGAAGGAGGCGTGGCAGACCCCCGTCTGTCTGTCCGTCTGTCTGTATGAACGCCTAGATATCAGAGACTACAAGAGCTAGAGACACCAAATTTGGGATTTAGACTTCTTATATTTGGACGCAGACAATGTTGGTTTTCAATTTTTTCAATTTTTTTGAAGGAGCTATTTTTCTCCTAAATTTATAAAGTTAGGTAAACCATATTCAAAACCTGTATGTATTTTATCAAAATACACATATTTTCCAAATTTCATTGAAAGAAATATATATAGAGCCATATATAGAGAGCCATGAAAGAGCCATATATAGCGGAGATATAGGCTTTTTACTTTATACATTATATTATTAGAGGGCTCCAAATAAATCAAAACGTTCATTTCACATTTTTATAAAATTAAGATTACTAATTTCGAATTGGTAGATGGTGCAGCTGACTAAACTGAAGTACTCGAAGTGTTTTTATTTAAAATAAAATTAGTTGTCAAGGGTTCGAATCCCGCCGGCAAAGAGTTTTTCGACTTTTTTTTTTGTATTTTTAACTGTAAGTCAAAATTATTATAGTATTTTACTAAAAAATAAAAAATGCAATAAAAAAATGCATAAAATGCTTATGCTTTGCGGCAGAATCGAACCAGGCTAATTGCTTACAAAAATGCATCCGCAGTTTTATCCACTGAGCTATCGACTGCGTTTTTGGTTTAGCTGACAGCTTGAGACAGCTCCAGTATGCGTATGAAAAGAAAATTAACGAACTTATTAATTTTTAATTTTAAATGAGGCATCCTGTGGAAGTATCGGTCATCCCCATTTCTGGACCTCACGGCTGGTATGGACGTTGATTTGGTTTTGTTTTTGTGGTATGGGTAGGGAGGCCTGATTGATTATAAATTTTAACAAGTAACAAAGGTAGTGTGCTTGACGGTTAGCTATTTCTACAGGGCTATATATACAAGGCAAAAATAAAATATGGCTAAAATTGATTGTAGAATTTTAACCGGTTTAGTTAAATCGATAGAGTTGGCTTAAGAACAAAGTATACCACATACATATAAAAAAAAACTAATAAAAACTCTATAAAACCTGTATACATAAGTGTGTAAATAAATGTAATAAAGTTGAAGTTCTTTTTCTTCAACTTATACCAATAATTTCTGTCACAAAAACGATATCCAGGAGGTGAAAAAAGCCCAGTAGGACATACAGTAGAGTGTCCCGACAGTAGAATACCCTGTACCATTATAAGTCGCCGCTCGATTTCGTTTCCGAGAATAAGAAGCCAAAAACTAAAAAAACGAAGGCAAATTGACATATGATGCAAATGTCAGCTAAAACAAAACGCAGTCGATAGCTCAGTGGATAAAACTGCGGATGCTATTACACTGCTGAATAAAACAAGCTTTTTATGGCCGTTATTTAATATTGTTCAAAATGTATCTATGAGATTGTTTAAGTACTCCACCAGGTAGGACTTCATTTGACATTTTAAAATAAAGAAATATAAATTCTGAGTTTTTCATCTCAATGTTTTATCCACAATACATATCCTATTTACCTTCATGTTATTGAAATGGTTTTATTAATTTCTATTAATTCTTTTAATAGTTCTATGACAGTATGAATCTTGTCCGTTGCTTAAAAATTCGGTTTGAAAATGTACCGCTTCGCTAATATCACAAGCTATGTAATTTTTAATTTCCTGACAACAACTGTTGTGTCTCAATATTGAACACTCGTGCTGTTATATAATGCCGATGTATTGCACTTTGGCCTGACAATAACAATAATGCAAACTCCGACTCTTTAAAGTATTATATATTATATATACATTTATATATATTTTTGATCAGGATCAGCAGCCGAGTCGATCTAAAAATATTCGTCTGTCCGATTATACGCAAACAAGTCCCTCAGTTTGAAAGCTATTTAAATCAAACTATGCAGATAGTTCTCTATATATATCGGAGCGGGTCAGATCGGACGACTATATCATTTAGCTATAATAGAAATAATCAGGAAAATAATATAAGAATAATCGTAGATTTACTGTTTTTAAACATATTTTAATATAATTGAAAATTACAATTTTTTTTACTCTAGAATGTCGTTTTTTATTAAAACTATATGATATAAAAATTGTTTTCTTCGAGACAAGTACATTTTTTCACTGTGATACCCAATAAAAAGGGTGGGCTTATATCTATATATATATAACTGTTCATTAAAAACTAAGAATCAACGCACAGCCAAAACCAAATGACCCTATCAAAATTTTTTACCATTCAATCCTTATAACACAATACGGATTTGCTTCGATTTATTTTCGCAACAAGAATGCCACCATTTTCTTCCAGTGGCAAAAAAAAACATAATTTTTATAAAAAATCTGGACGCAAATCTGGAACATAACTTTATAAATTTAGGAGATATACGATTTTTTCCAAATATCTCCTTCAAAAAGGGGAGCAACGAACATTTAAAACAAGATTTGATCTGCGTGCAGATATAAGAAGTTTAAATCCCAAGTTGGTGTCTCTAGTTTTTGTTGTCTAGACAGACGGACATGGCTATATCGACACCTTTAGTGGTCCTGATTAATATTTAGGTTACTTTTGGGGTTCTGGCCATCCTCCCTCTGTCTGTACCAGAAAGACGCACTCGCACAGAATTATAATACCTGTCTTCCTTTGGTACAGTATAATGAGAAAACTCCCACAGCACCGTCTTTTTAGTTACCATTATATACCTTATATTAACTTATATCTTGCATGTATTTTTTAGTCGTAAGATTAAACATTAATAAAATCAAGCACTATAATATGTTTTAGTTTATAAAGTTCTTGAGCTGCCAAATTTTCCAAAATCGGCTGTGTAATAGGCACCGTATTTTGCCGTACAACGTGTAATGCATTGCCGCATCTGCCCGGGGTAATGCAGTGTCTAGCTAGGGTTTCTGTTCAATTCCTTCCTCCTAAAAAAAGGATAAAAGCAGTTTGTATGGAAACAGTTATTTTTAGCTGCCGATATTATCAGTAATCCCATAAATAATATATAAAACTAATTCTGGGTATATGTATGCGTATATCTTTCCTAATGTTTTACCTACCAAGAACAAAACTTTTATTTCGATTGTTTCATCTTAATTTTATTTTTTTTTGTTTTTCTCAGATATTAAACGCACTAAAAAACAAGTAAGAAAGCTACAGTAGTGGGAGCTCGACTGTGAGAAACCCGCTACCCATAGTAAATAGTTAATATATTTTTTTGAACATAACGGACAAATGCAAATGCAAGTGTAATATAATCACATGCATACACAAATACACCCACGTGTATCTATGTGTGTAAAAACGCGTTATTATTGCATTAAAGGGGCTAATAATTATTACCATTTATTAAAATTGGTTCTCGAATATCTTATAAGATTCTTATCGGATCACAATCAGGAACTAATAAGAATACTTAGTTAGTCTAATTCAGCGGTCGGCACGGGCCTATCTAATGGGCATAGGAAAGTGTCTGCCGGCAGCGCTGCCAGCACACAAACAGTATGAAGACAAATCCTAGCTATATTATTATATAGTTATATAATCATATTTGGCCATAGAAGTCGACTTCAGTACCAAAATTCCCTTCACGGATCTTTCCTCGATGCATGCTCGAAAAAAAAAACAAATTGTGCGGCATGTCCGAAAAACAAAAACAAATTGTATGGGCTTCGTGGACAGAGGTCCGAAACGAAGCAGACAAACAAAATTCGAACTGCATTCGGCTATTATCGACGGCTCGCGAAGTTCGGGAAACGTATTTTTTGTTGTTTTCGAAGTCATTCCGTTCTGTCTCGTTCTCCTAATTCTCTTTTCATTTTTTTCTTCTGTTGTGATCACACGTGTTCGCGTGTTATGTAGTTAAAGTTGCGTATAATTTGAATTTATATATATTTAATATAAGGTAAGTAAAGTTATTTTTACTCAATTAATAAATTCCTTTGCAGAACTGATATAAAAAGCATGGATATGACTTCAACCTAGACTGTTTAGGCTTGCGAAGTTTCTTTTCAGTTAAAAGTGTTATGTATGTATATATGCACAAACTGGAATTTTTAATTTAAATCTAACATTTTATTTACAGATTACAAACAATCCCGGAATGATCTTCAGTAGTCGGAGGAAACCCGTGGCAATTGGCGTTAATGCTGAAATAATGCTTACTACAATTTTACATAAATAAAAATATGAAATTGAAATAAAAAAGGAGCAAAATTTTTTAAGATTCCAGGGATTTTCTATAGGTTTTCTTTTGTGATTCCTTTAGGATTCTTTCCTGAATTCCCAGCAAATTCCCCGCTGATTTCACTTATAAATTCCCCATTCATTCCGATGTGAATTTACTTCGAAATTCCGGATGAATTCCTTGCAAGATTCATGCGGGATTTATGGAGGATTCCTCGGGTAGTTCGAATTCCTCGATGCAGCCCGATTTTAAAATTTTTTGGTACGATTTTCACACTTGTTTCCTCCAACTTTCATTGAGGATTCACGTTTATTCCTTCATGATTCATCCAACAATCATACATCCGCGGTACTGAAGGGTCGGTTTACGCACTTACACATATGCAATTTTGGATTGCGATTGTGATAGTGATCAGCCAAAAAAGGCATGCTGCAACAGCCGTTTGTGGCCATATAAAATTTTTTCTTTAATAACTTCGACAATTTTTATCTGATCGCAACCAAATTTTCAGGAACCACACAGACTATAGTTCTTAATGTACATACGAAAATTCGACTCTAGCTTCAAAATTAGATTTGCGGGGGCGGTAAAAATTTGAAACAAACTTGATCTGCGTGCAAGAATAACAAATACTGTCGAAAAAAAATTATAGCTCTATCTCTTATAGTCTCTGAGATCCAGTGTTTCATACGGACAGACGGACAGACACACAAACACACAGACGGACAGACGGACATGGCTAGATCGTCTCGGCTGTGGATGCTGATCAAGAATATATATACTTTATAGGGTCGGAGATGCCTCCTTCTACGTGTTACATATATTTCCTGCCAGCACAAAGTTATAATACCCTACTACCCTATGGGTTATACCCGCATAACTATCGGATGTTGATGCTGATCAATAATATACATATGAACTATATCGGGTCGAAAATCTCACCTTGCTTTGCAATCTTCTGACAAAAATTTTAAAACCCTGCAAGAGTATATAAAAATTCGAAGATTCTCATTCTAGTTTCCGAGGCGCGAACCAGGCTCTAGAAGGTAACCGTATATGTTCATTATACCCTTGCAGGGTATTATAACTTCAGTCAGAAGTTTGCCACGCAGTGAATTAGACATTTCCAACCCCATAAGGTATATATATTCTTGATCAGGATCAACAGCAGAGTCTATCTAGACATGTCCGTCTGTCCGTCCGTCTGTCCGATCTGAATAAAACTTTGTAGGTAGTCTTAGATATACTCTCACTCGTACATAAGTCGGAACGGGCCGGATCGGAAGACTATATAAAAAATTATAACTATGTTAGTTTTAAAGATATTTTCACCAAATTCGACATTTTGTCATTAAATAGTATTTTCTACAGCTGCCATTGGAACGATCGGAAAAATATTTGAAAAAAAAATAACTTTGACAGTTTTCAACATATTTTCGCCAAATATGAAATTTGCCCACGTAATATTTTTACAGAATTTCATTTAATTTCATGAAAATCGGTCAATGCCATAGGAACAATCAGGGAAATAAAAGAAAAATCATAACTTCGTTGTTTCTCAATATATTTTTATCAAATTTGAGATTTGGCAACTAATTATTATTCTAGAATATCCGTTTTAATTTTCTGACTTAATTCTGCAAGGGTATACAAACTTCGGTGAACCGAAATTAGCTTCAAAACAAAGCATATGTTAATTTGCTTGACGGCATTAAATAAAATATATTTTTATCAACAACATCAACAACTATCGAGAGCCGGTGCATCAATAGTTATTGACTTCTAGTATATATAGTAAGCTTTCCTAAAATGTATACACAAGTTTTTTATAAAGCAGTTATTATTCATAGTTGTCTGCAATTTTTAAATTATATTTATTATAAAGTTTAAGTACAATTTCAAATCAGTTTCCAGTATCTTAGTACCAGTGTTTGAATGGTTTTTGAGCTATGCTACCTGATATCAATGCCCCGAAGCTAGTGGGATCTAATTTAGTGCCAGAATAATTATTGTTTTCCAATAAAAGATAGGGGCTACCGATCGGATGTGCATTTCGAGCAAGGTAACCAAGCCTAGCTGCCTCCGTTTCTGTCTTGTGAACCTCTAGTGCGGTAGCATGGGCAGCCGCGTGAGCGACAGCAGCCTTTGATGCTGAGAGTGTTCTTTGAATGGCCTCAGAGCGTTGAAGAGCAGCAGCTGCCTGCGACTTTTGTTTCAGTATTACGGCCTGGGTTTGTTTTTCTGTAGCTATACGTTGCTGATTTAATACATTCTCTTTAGCTGCCTGCAAATGCTGTTGAGCTATTAAGACGTTAGCTGACGCCTGTTTGGCTACCGAAATAGCATTCATCACTTCACTTGGTGTAGGTCCGAGACCCAGCGCATGACCACTTTTCCAGGCGGACCAACTTTGACTCCAGGGGGATCCATTCAATAGTCTTACGTTGTTAATGGTGGGCCATAGTGGGCCATCTTCTAATACAAGGCTTCTCTTCGTTTTTGAATCGAAGTCGCAGCTAGCATTAACAGTTAATACCATTAACAGCATCAACTGCAGAATGGTGGGATTAGAATTTGCCATAGATTATGAGAAGTGAATTTTGCAGTGGCAAACAACTTTTGGTGAACCAATGGCATACAGAAGCTCTATTTATACCAGGCAACCAATCTCAGAGCCAATAATCGGTCACGTAGGCGTTGTTGAAGGCATTACTAAAAAAATCGGACTTAAATTTTTCTACAATCAATTCCAAATAAATAATGCCCCAGCGGATTACTTACTTTTTTATTTCATAAATATAAATTCGTTATACCTTGTCGTGTTTTTATACCCTGTACCAAAGGTACAAAGGTATTATAGTTTTGTGCGAGTGCAATTTTCTGTAACAGGCATAAGGAGGCGTGTCAGGCCCCCAAAAGTTACCTAAATATTGATCAGGAGCTCTAAAGGAGTCGATAGAGCCATGTCCGTCTGTCTGTCTGTCTGTATGAACGCCTAGATCTCAGAGACTATAAGAGCTAGAGACACCAAACTTGTGATTTAGACTTCTTATATTTGCACGCAAATCAAGTTTGTTTTTAATTTTTGCTACTCCCCTTTGGTGGAGATATTTGAAAAAAAATATATATATCTCCCAAATTAATAAAGCTATTAACCCATATTCAACAGGTTTATGTATTTTATCAAAATACACAGATTTTCCAAATTTTATGGCGATTGTGCCATTAATACCGGAGATACAGGCTTTTTACTATATACATATTACGTGTACAAGAGGCAGCTCAGGCAGAGGGCTCCAAATAAATCAAAACGTTTATTATACATTTTAGTTATGTCCATACTTTTATGAAATTAAGATTACTCATTTCGAATTTGGTTCTTGTGCAGCTGTCGAACCTGCAGTCAACCTGCAATGTTCATATGTAAAATAAAATAAGTTGTGACCGGTTCAAATCCCGTCTGCGACAAGTCAAACTTATTATATATATTTTTTAATTAAGCATAGTATCCAGACAGTAAAACGCTTCGCAGCGGAACAAATGTTTTATCTTTTAAGCATAGTATCCAGACAGTAAAACGTTTTGCAGCGGAACAAATGTTTTATCTTTTCAAGAGTGACCGCTGATTTTACTGTTTGCTTGGCATTTTTGGCCGGCAAATGATGCGGTCATACATGCTTGTTTGCAATATTTTAAAAATGTCAATAAAAAATGAACAAGAAAATAAAAACAACTATTGCAATGGCAGTAATTATTGTAGTAATAGATAAGAAAGATTTCAATAATAAACTCCCTCTCACCTTCTAATATCATGTCCTATCATAATCTACAATATACTTCCCGTCTTCCCTCAGAATGCGCCTATCTCTGCAATATCTCATCCAACACCATAAAATAAAAGTAATATTTTAAAACTTATGAAATATTTAAATATATATTATCAGATCTAAAAATTAGATAAATACAATTA
>VNJN01005683.1:0-10364 GCA_008042485.1 Drosophila mayri | reverse complement strand
TCAGCCGGAATTCTCCCGGCCACAATCCATCCAAGCCTTGTATTTTGGAGAATTGGGCCTTCCGGCTTCATCAGCATCTAATTTGGTAAAAGCAAAGAATAATAATGCTCTGCGCCGATGAGCATGTCAATTTTTCCTGGTTTGACTCGTAGTTGTGAGGCACTTAATTCATGAGCTGGTTGATCAGCTATGATATGCGGCAGTACAAAGGCTTCTACTTGTTGAGCAAAATCAGTATGCATCGATTTCATGAGAACGTTTGTTCTAGCTCGACAGGTTTTTGAGTTGCCTCCAATGCCCTCTATGCGTAATGATGCACCGTGGAGCTTTAAAGACAGCTTGGAGGCCACTCGTTCAGAGATCAGATTAATTTGTGATCGTGAGTCTAGCAAGGCTCGAAATGTGGCCATCTGACCATTGCTTGCTTTGACCAATACCTTGACTGTGGCCAGCAAATTGTAACTTCTGTTACTGGCTGCACCTACAGAAGTTTATTGTGGCTCTGTTGCCGACGTAGCCTCCATGTGCAGCAATGTAAGCAATTTTTATCACATTTAAAACACGTACGGCCTCGCAATCTTTTGCCTTGTGGTAACTGGTGAAACAGTTAACACACTATTTTTGTTTCTGTACCCAATTGACTCTTTCGGGCATGTTTTTGCTACGGAAATCTTCGCATTTGTATAGCCAATGAGTCCGTTTGCAGAAAGGACAGTTTGGATGTCTTCCAGCGCAGACAGAAGTGCATGATGGGCTCTTCTGCTCCTTTCTTTGTAGTTGACTGCATTTTTCTGTTCCCAGCACTCGGTTCGCTGGTCTAGGAAGCTTAGCATTGTATCGATATCTGGGAGTCCTCTTGACCCGTCTAACAATTGTTCGTAGAGGGCTCTATTTGCAAAATCCAGTTTTAGCTTGATGAGTGCAATTATGATTGTATCCCAGCTGGATATATCAATGCTTAGTTCAATGACTTTGGATCGTCACTATTTGTGTGATGTTGCAGGAGACGATTGAGAATCGTATCTGCTACATGGCGGGAACCAATATTTCCCATGCGCTCATGTAATTTTCCTTTTCCTTTCTGCCTCTCCAGTTACGGTGGTTTTGAGGTACCACATCTTCCTTACTGTGGGCATGTTGGCATTATGTTCCATGCATTTGAATAGATCGAAGAATTGAGACCATTTGAGTAGATCCCCGTCGAACTTTGGAATGCTGAGTCTGGGCAAATGCACCTTCTTGGTTTGATGCACTTGTTTGTGCTCCCAAGACTTTGCACATCCCCTTTCAGTCGGAGGAACGACTGCATGTCGTATCCTTCCTTGACCGCGTCATCGTATTCTTCATGAACTGAAAAATTGACATTTTGATATTGGGACCAAATTGAGTTTATTGAATCCCTTGTTATGGCCCTTCCGGTTTCGGAATTTCTTTCAAGGCCCGTTTGATTGATTCGGCAATAGCCCTTTGTCGCCGACATGCTGATATCAGCTTGCTTGCAGGTTGCGGTAAGCTCCAGGAGGTGAAGAAAGGCCCAGTAGAAAAATCACAAATCGCGAACGAAAATAACCTAAGATTTGCCAACAATTACACTGAAATAATCATTGGATCGAAATAAAGAGTTGGGGGCGTCGTGGGTTAATGCTAGGACGCAATCACATCAGCTTTATTCAGCTTCATACACGGAAATAACTCTCAACTTAACATAAGGGCCGCGCTTCCGACTGAAAAGCTGAGCTGAACAGTGTGGGAGCGGGCCCGAGTGGCGGAAAGCGGGCCAACCATCCTCAGCTCGCCTCACAGCGAGCGCAGATCGGGAATGCCGAGGAACGGAGAGCGGGAGAACATAGGTTCGCTCGGACGTTGGTGCGAAGGGGGGCAGAGGCGGCGCTGAGCGCAGATCGGAAGAGCCTTCTGACATAGGTATAGAAATTCTATTGATCTTTCGGAACCGGTTCACTCACGGAAGCTCGCCCGGAATGCGATCACTATTGGCGAGTCACGTTATATGGGTTCCGTTAGGCCCCAATTTTAAAAATTATAATTTCATATAATTATATAATTTTTATAATTAATTGTTATTTTTAGGGTCTTAGCTATAAGTAAATACTAAGTTCTTAGCTACAGAAAAAACTATCGATCAATCGGAACCGGTTCACTCCCGAAAGCTCGCCCGGAGTGCGATCGCTATTGGCGGGTTCTGTTAAGATGGGTCCCGTTAGGTGGAGTTGTTTACGTGAAGTGCCTATATTTCGCTCTCTTTTCTTTTACCGTTGGCCACCTGGCCACGTCGCCGCGAGCACAGTGCCGCTGCGGGTCGGTCGCTTCGCCAGCCACGTACAGTCCACCGCGCTTGTACCCGTCACCGTGACGCTCCTCCAGTGCCACCATCGCCGCCTTCAAGTGCCATCGGCAGTGCCAGCGCCGCCTAAATACGCCCACGTCGAGTGCGCAGCCGCCACGCCTGCAGGTGCCACCGCAGGTGTGCGCTATTAGCCAGTGCGCAGCCGCCAGTGCCACCGCCCGTGTGCCGCCGCACGTGTGACACCGGCCGTGACATACGCCCACGCGCAGCCGCCGCCAGCCACCCTTTCACCAGTGCCGACGGCAGAGTCGGTGCCAGTGCCCGCGACCGCACGCCCGCCGGGGCCGCCACGCCCACTGAGACCACTACGGTCGTCAAGGCCGCCACGCCCGCGCCTGGCGTAAATGCAGCGAATACGCCCCTGCCTCACGCCCAGCCACGGCCACGTTCTTCCCACCCTTCCCATTTTTCAGGCAGATGGGGGCCCACTGTAGATTTTACTCGCCCCTTGTAACTAGAGATAAGCTAGATTGTAAGAATAAATATTATTTTTAATTAAGGAATAGTCACGTCTTTTCTCTTTCCATTGGTTTTCCTGGGCCTGGGTCCATTTGCTCAGACCTCACTCTTCCATCTCCCTTTCCACATTATTTTTTATACGATATTTCTGTTAATATAAGCAATTTTGTACCTATAATTACTGTTAAGTTTCATTAATAAAGTTAGTAAGAGTTCTACCTCAACAAAGAGCTTTTATTTATGCATCAGAGGCTGTCGTTGTGTCTTCAGACCCTTCAGATCCCTTTACCCAAACCGTCCACCTAGTTCCAAGTGCTAGTTGCGACAACCAAAGGCAATAGCTTATGCACTATCTGCCAGGCATCTAAGCCTCCGTACAAACAGTGTTTTTTAAGGATGTGCTCGGACTCACATCAGGTGGGTAGAGGTAAGGATATGTTTCGTAGTACAGAGTTTGCAATAAAATCTAAGGACATCTTAACATTTAACCAGTAATAATATTCATTGAAAAAAGAACATAACATAACACGAAAAAGCCCATGCAACTCGAAATTATACCTACAAAAATCCAGGGCTATGGGACGAAAATGACGGGAAGGTCTAGTGGGGACCCAGAGCCCAACGAGGTTAAGAAGGTAACTAAAGAAATATGACCGTGTATGAGTTTATGCATGAACATCACGCCATGGCAGGTCCGACGGTTCTTTAAGGAAGGCAAGCCTAAAACCCGCATTGTATGTATGTAAGCCGGTAGCTACGGTGTGGATCCCAGTTTAAGCCGCGAACAGCGACCAAAAAAAAATTGTTTCTGTACCGATTCAATAAGGTCCTGATACTTCGCGTACTGGTTTAAATTGTGGGTAAACAAAACTCCAATTTTTGTAACTAAATGGATGCGTTCAAGACCACCCGCCCTTAGACAATAATTGTCGAGGATGCAGTTTTTTCGATAAAAAGACATGGATTTGCATTTTGAGTTGCTGAGAACCAACAAATTGTTGGTGCACCAAAATTGCATGTTGTTCAGATCAGCTTGTAGAAGTGTATGTGGGCAAGCATAATTTTACATTATCGGCGTACATCACCACCTGGGAATAAGCAAAAACATCAGGCTAGTCGTTAATAAAAATTACAAAAAAGAAGAGGTCCGAGATGGCTCCCTTGCGAAACGCCAGAAGAAACGTGCACAATGTCGGAAAACGCACTCTTAAAAGCAACTATTTGAGTGCGCTTAGATTGATATGTTGCAATCCAGCAGGACAACAAAGGAGGGAAGCCTAATTAAGATACTTTTTTCAGTAATAACTGGTGATTTACTGGGTCAAACGCTGTGCTAAAATCAGTAAAGATAACGTCTGTTTGGGTATTGTCTCTAAAAGAATTTCTAATGACAGCACAGAACTCCAGAAGGTTTGTTGTGGTAGATCTCTGTTTCATAAAACCATGCTGCGAGGAGGACATAAGTAAACTGCATTGGAGTTATAGTTGAGCAGTAATTAAGAGTTCGAAAGGCTTGGGAATCGCACTAAGTTTAGCAGTGCCTGTATTATTCCCTATATTTGACTTATTTTCTTTTTTATGAAGGGTAATTATAAATAATTCTTACCAATTGTCAGGAAAGAACGAATACTTCAGAGACAATTGAAAAAGCTTTGACAAAGGACTACATAACGCATTGGCACAGTTTCTCTATACACAACTAGGCACAGAATCGGGACCGGAAGAAAAGGATGGCTTGAGGGATTTCAGGATCCGAAGAACATCGTCCTCTCTAATTGTGGGCATACAAATGCAGTCGAAATGCGGAAGAGAATATTTGTACACGGATATAGAATTGAAACAGGTAGAGGAATAGGTTAGCGATATCAAGAGCTGAGGAAGCAGACTCAGATTTACGGTTTGAATTAACAAAAGCATAAAATTGCTTCGGATTCGTCTGAAATTTACTTCTACATTGATTCAAGTGGGCATTCAGTGTTATGAGTCAAAAAGTCAGAGCGAGCTACCAAATACCTGGCATTGTCGGCTTGTAGTCCAGTTCGACAAAATTTTTTTAAAAAGTGTGGATTTCAGATATTTTAAATACGAAAGACGTCGTGTATACCAGGGAGGCTTGTGCGAAGTAACAGGAGAGGGAAATGATGGGACAAACAAATCAGCACAAGAATATAAATTGTTAAGTTCAATCAACTTAAGGGGATCGTTAGAGTTATCCAAAAAGGTCTAGTCAATTAAAGTTAAGTGTGCATTCATGTCAGTGAAGTTGTCTTTGCGGAATCAGCGAAAAATTACTGGCTCTATAGCTCCACATGGCAATAATGGAGCCGAGGCTTCAATTATTATCTTTATGGTAAGGTGGTAAACATCTTCGGGACAAGAGAGGATCAATTAGAGAGACAGAGGCATTGGCGAAGTCAGAAACAAAAATGATGTCTAAGATTTTGTCGCTACTGTTCTTGACATATTTTAATTGACCTAATAAAAGGTCTATAAGTCCGTGAGTGAAGTCATGAGGGACAGAGGGAAAGAAAACATTAGAGTATCCAGGATATGAGAGTGAGATAGTGAATGGAAAACGAATCAATCAGTTTTTGAAGGCAAAGCTAAGGGAGACTGAGGCGCACGAGCCCGAGGATTAATTTTGTGTACAAATTCATGAACTGTATCATGTTCAGGCCATATGGAAGGATCCAGAACCCTATCCAAGAGACCATCAGAAAGTGCAATTTTAAACGAAGATATATCACGTCTCTGTTTAAAATTGAACTTTGATACGGTAAATTCGGTACAAGAAACATTCAAACTGCTGCTCAAATGGGACTTAACATCATTCTCAGAAGCACCAGGGTTAAGGCGGGAAACAAAGACAAACTTCCAATGGCCAATGTTGTCAATTTTCGCTGAGGGACTCCAGTATTGTAGAACGTTGTTGTCTTGGCGAGGTGATAGGAGACGACGAAATTGAGACCGTCGGTATTCCAAGATGAGCGTCTCTGTTGTTATCCGCCGACGACACTAACGGCTGTAGCACGCGACGTGGAAGCCAGGTCAACATTGACTGGCTGTCGAGTTGAGGGTGCAACGACGTCAGTGAGTAGAGAGCCCATAGTCGCAGTTTGAGTTGGTTCAGATAAGGCAGCATCGCAGGAGACATCAGTCATGGCCGAGGTAATATCACTGGATATGGTTCGAGGCCTGAACTGCATAAGGGGGGTTGCAGGGTCTGGAACTTGCAAAGAATCGGATCAGCACAACAAAAGACCGTGGCCTGCCGCGAAGTTATTTACGGCCATTTGGGCATTCAGTTCCACAACAAAAAGCCATGGTATCGTTGAGTGTAATTGTAGGAATTCGTAAAAAGCAAGCGAATTTTCGCGTGGCGAAGGAAACGAGAATAAAAAGAGATTAAAGTCACTGTCTAAAATAACCCTGATCAATTAAAAAAAAATGGTTTTGTGGATTAGGATTTAACAATGAAAAATAAGAGTAAAGGTGGAGCGATGGGAAACACGTCCGATTTAAAGCTTCGCTTCCTCAAGATTTTACGTAAATACTAAAATTTGCTTGAATACGATTAATTAAAGTTAGTTATAGTCCAACAATATTTGGAAACAGCTTTAAAGCAATTCTTCCAAAAGTCACTTACTAAAAGGACATTTTTTAGCTACATATGGAAATACAGGTTACGAACATTCCAATTATATTTAGATATACCTTAATTTAAAAGAAACAAAAGTTATTATTATTATTAAACAAATGAGCACATGCTGACAATAGGTTAAGTTTTGAAGCTCATATCTGATAAAGGATGCGTTATGAATTCAAAAGTTTTTTTGAGCTTGTCCTACCAATTAAATGAAATCAAAAATGATCCTATTTTTGAAGTTGAAAATCGACATTTATTCCACTAGTTTTGTCATTGGGTCCACTGTGCAATGACCAGGCTAAATATAGCGATTCGTCGCAATCCTACCTTTTCCCCTTTCTCTCCATCATAAATTCGGCCATCTCGGCCGACGGACCTGCCCGTCCCCGTAAACATAATTGCAACGCAATGAAATAGACATCTCCGACCCTATAAAGTATATATATTCTTAATCAGGATCAACAGCCGAGTCGATCTAGCTATGTTCGTTTGTCCGTCCGTCTGTCCGATTATACGCGAACTAGTCCCTCAGTTTTGAAGCTATCTGAATGAAACTTAGCGGTTAGTCTTCTATATACTCTGACTCCTACATAAGTCGAAACGAGCCGAATCGGACTACTATATCATAAAACATAAAAAATTATAACTATGTCAGTTTTCAACATATTTTCATCAAAGTTGAGATTTTATTAATCCAGAATTTCGTTTTTAATTTCATGAAAATCGGTCGACTATATAGCTTTCATATGAACAATCAGGAAAATAAAAACTTTGTCAGTTTTCCAGATATTTTCACCAAACTTGAAATTTAACCATCTTATATTATTTCAAAATTTCAATATTAATTTCATAAAAATCATTAAAAAAAACTATAATTTAGCCGGTTTTCAAACCATTTTCATCAAGTTTAAGATTTGGCAACTAATTATTATTAGAGAATTTCAGACTTTGTTGTTAAAATTCGGTGAGCCGAAGTTAGCTTCCTTTCTTGTTAAAGCAATAACTTTGTATGGCCACAAACGGCTACTGTAGCATGCCCATTTGGTTGACAAACTACACCAACTAAATATTCTTATTAGATCTTGATTGTGAAAGGAAAATAATCCTATAAGATTTATATGCATGTGATTATATTACACTTGCATTTGCATTTGTCTGATATGTTCTGAAATGTGTTAACTATTTATTATGGGAACCGGGTATCTCACAGTCGAGCTTTTTTCGACGGTAGCTTTCTTACTTTTTTTTTAATTCAAGACCTCAAGAGATAAATTAGTATTTTTTTGCAAAGTTATGGTTGCTTGAAATTAAGAATGCAAAGTTTCATGAAAATTCTAATGACGTCGAATACATACATGTAAGATGACATATTCTCAACTAAGGGCTTCGCTATAATACTAAAGTAAATTTATTAAAATATGACTGAATTATTACAAGTTTTTCTGCTTTGAGTTTTATTTTCAAATGCGGGTTTCTTTTTGATCTCTCGGCTGGGGGTATGTCTCTGTAGATTCTTTCCGTTCTTTTTTCTCACTAGTCGTTCTGCTTTTTCACTGATTTTCTGCTGCTGCTATTTATCGCTCTGATGTTGCTCTGCTTTTGCTGTTCTGTTCTACTGCTCTCCTACTCCTACTCTACCTTAGAAACATACATGAAGCCTTGAATTTGTAACATCGAACAGCCGCAACTTTGCGAAAAAAAATCATAGAGTATCATAAGGTCATAAACATGGAAATTAATTACTGTAAAACGCAATTTAAGGGAAGAGGCTGGAACAGAACCAACACAAAACAATGCAGAGCATTCTAGTTCAATTGCATTTAAGAGAGTGATGGATGATGTCCTGCGTCCTGGTATGGAGAACAAATATGTTTATCAAAACATTGAATCAGAATATTACCGCAAAGCAATGGAGCGATTAGCGTATGTACCTTACTTATTTTAAATCTAAATATATTATTAATTTAGTTTTTAGGCGCAAAGGAGGATTTTTATCTGGATTTCATAAATTTTTCGTAACTTTAAGACATAAGGCTCGTTTGTCAACTGACGTTTATACATTATTATTTCTCTGCGACTTTATAAACTTCTTCGTTTTACTGTTTGGATTCCCTAAATTTGTAGTAAGTATATCCAATATTGTAAGTATCTTAGAGTTTAATTTTCTGGTCTTTTTTATACCCTAGCAGCGTATTATAATTTCAGTCAGCAGTTTGCAACGCAGTAAAGGAAACATCTCCGACCCTATAAAGTATATATATTCTTGATCAGGATCAACAGCCGAGTCGATCTAGCAATTTCCGTCGGTTCGTCCGTCTGTCCGTCCGTCTGTCCGATTGTACGCGAACTAGTCTCTCAGTTTTGAAGCTATCTCAATGAAACTTTTCAGTTAGTCTTCCATATACTCTCTCTCCTACATATTACGGAACGGGCCGGATCGGTCGACTATATCATATACCTTCCATATGAACAATCAGGAAAATAAAAATATCTATAACGTTTTTCAAACCCTTTTTACCAAATTTGAGATTTGGCAACAAATTGACTGACTTCATTCTGAAAGGGTATACAAACTACGGTGAGCCGAAGTTAGATTCCTTTCTAGTTTTAATTCGCCATTTATATAGAACTTGTTTGTGATGATATGGCTGCTGTTAGTTTAGTGATATGCAAAATAATAACAAAACATTTTAACAATTTTCTTACAAATTTGTTATTAAAAAATATATGTATAGTATATCTATTATCTATTTATCTATTATTTTACTGTTTTCTTATGTCTTCTCGTGTTTTTAGTTTATCTTTTACACTTTTCTCTGTCTTCTTCTAAAGAGGGATGATACACATGTAAAGAGTCAAAGTTTGCAAGTTTTTGTACATTTTTTTTTTTTTTTGCAATAAATTGTTAACCATTTCATGTGACACTTTAGAGATAGATTAAAATAATATCAAAGATTATCAACTTTAATAATATTAATATTTAATTCGCCCCATTTTACAAAATGGCGGAATTATATGTTGATTATAATACTTTTTTATTCATTATGATACGTCGCATGTATTTCCAAAATCGTAATAATTAAATTTGATAATACCACTTGTACAGTAAAAGCAAAAAAATAACCGACAAATTTTCGGCTTACATTTGTATTCCCTTTTAATGTGTTCATCTCAAATATATACTGCATTCTCAGAGAGAGCGTAATATCTTATAGTTTAAACAGAGCATACTTATATTAACTGGCCTGTTACAACTCTCCCGTCGCGACCTTCTGATACTTTTTTATCTATGTCTTGAACTTATGACTTATTTCACAATTTCTACAATATTTACCCACAGTTCTATCAATATTTCTACAATAATTATGCTAAACACTAAGTAGTTAAGATTTTTTAAATTTAATCCAGGTGTTTATACGGAGGCTTCGATGCCTGGCAGATAGTGCATAAACTATTGCCTTTGATTGTCGCAACTAGCACTTGGAACTAGGTGGACGGTTTGGTTGGTTTGGTTGAGTTGGGTGCATAAAGACACGGCGATGATGGTGTCGGGCATAAAGACACGGCGATGGTGTCGGGCATGAATAAAAGCTCTTGATTGAGGTAGAACTCTTACTGACATTATTAATGAAAACTTAACAGTATATATAGGTACAAAATGCTTATGGTAACAAATATCGTATAACAAATAATGTGGGTTACTGTGTATGTGGGTTATTGTCAGATATATGACCTGACACTTATTACTACAGTGCTCTATTTTGTTGTCCGCCAGTTATGCATATTCGCTTGACCTGGTAACTGATACTTTATTAACGACAAATGCATGTGGCTGCGACTGAAGAATTATTATGTCTAATTATAAATGATATTGCTTATGAGTAATGCTGCCGT
>VNJN01005673.1:97720-123483 GCA_008042485.1 Drosophila mayri | reverse complement strand
TGGAGGGCGGCCCGCATGCGGCACTGGATGTGCACCTGCACGAGCTGCCTGTCGCACATGCGACGCTGACTCACGAGCCGCGAGAGCAGATTACTTAAATCAGTGACGGAGTGGAACCCGTTGTTCAGCTCGTGCTCAGCACGGACACTCCATCCGTTCATCTGATGGGAAACCATCGAGGCCTTGTGCTGCTGCGTTTCGCGCTTCACATGCATGTGCAACCGGAAGCTGGCCTCACACAACTGGCGCAGCAAGTTCAGATCGCGGGCAGCCAAGTCCGAGGCCTCGGATGCAGCGCGCTTAATCTTGGATACCTCGGAGGAGAGGAGCTGGCGCATTAGCTCCAGGTAGTCCAGCTGGTGCGAGAGACGGTGGTCAAGATGCGTCACAGCTTCTGCGCAGCAGCGGCATATCAAAAGCTGACAGTTATGACACCACGTGGAGTTCCGTATGGCATGGATCGGGCAATATGCGGTGCTGCTGGCCAGGAAGCTATTCACGCAGATCTGGTCTAGCCAGTCCTCTGAGAGGGATGCCCCTTGCTGCTCACCTACAACTTCAAAGGTGCTGCTGCTTCCCCGCGAGTAATCCAACATGGCTCTGCCCAGCACCAGAGCTGGCAGTTCACGCAGCAGAAACATGATGCCCATCGTTTCCGGCAACTTCCGTCCGAGCAAAGCGGTTCGAACACCACAGAGTGGACACGAGCATTCGTATGTTTCCCCGATGATGCTCCTGGCCAGACACACTTCGCAGAAGCTGTGCCGGCAGACCAGCTCCTTGGGCAGACGGGGGGTTTCGAGGTCATAGGGACGTCGGCACAGGCCACAGCTAAGAAGCGATGCCAACTGAATGGGTACTTGCAGGGGCGACTCCATTGATCCCTGCCACTGAAATTAATATTATTATTTTATTGTTATAAAAAAGTAAATTTCTTATTACAATTTGGTAATTGAAAATTAATTAATTTAAATTTTAATATAAAACAGGAAAGGAAAGTAATTTGCTATTGGAAAACTGAAAAAGAATTTAGTTGACTTTCTTGTGGTATTGTTTATACCCTTGCAGGGTATTATATATATTCTGGATCTAGATTAACATAAGTTTTTATGTTGGACAATTCCATGACTGCTGGTGATATCCCTGGGGAAGTCCTACCTGGTGTGGCCTTTTGCCTAATATGAGAGAGAAATTATACATAAATGAAATTTTTGTGCGTCTCTCAAAACATATTTATATCGACTGTCGAAGCTTTTAGCAGATACGCTTTTCCTAAGAGAAATTAAAAATTTGCTTCCGGGGGAAGGTTTATGCAGAGCAGCATGAGCGAGCCAGGAAAACCCCTTAAATTTATTGTTGTATTAAATTATTTTAATGTCAACTTATCGAAAAATGCCAGTTTTCAATGCCATTAATCAAGTTTTCATAAATATTTTTTTAGTAATTCAGGGGATTGCAGAGAGGCCCGTGCAGTCAGAGATTGCCTGTTTCATCAATTTATAAAATACCACAAAACGAAAGCCAAGTGGTAAAGGAAAATCTGCAAATAGGGCCACTAGGACTCTGTATTCCGTGGCCTGTATGTTACCTTTGACGGACGGACGAACGGACTGTGGGAGACTAAGCACCTCTTTCGAACAGTAAAAATGACAAGTTGAGTCCTACAGTCAGTAGAAAATGTTTTTATGTTTAGTCTAACTTTCTTGTATCAGCAGCTTGAATAGTAAATTGAAGAAAATCGAGTTAAATGAATTTAATTTTACATTTTTCATTCGAAGCTACTTTTAAATCAAACTTGATTGCATTTGCTTTCAGCCATCGCATGTATGAAAATTCCTTGTGATATTTTCCATGGAATCAGAGGAAAAAGATAAAAGCCAATAAACGAGATCCCAAGCCAATTTATTAATTTTGCACCCATCAACTACTAACTTTGTGAAGTGCAAACAGGAAATCATTGGGACGCACAGGGATCAAGGGGCTCTGACTTTGAATAGTTACAGAAACCCACAAAAGCATTGCACTCTGGAGGGTTTTCCGAGTGGAGTTTGACAATTAATTAGCATACTTTTGCGGCCAAGCGACCATTTTTGGTTGATGTGCTTCCAGCCAGGCTTCAATCATGCAAATTAACCTTCGGTAAGTCCAATAATTTGCTAATCAAAGGCAACTTTTAAGGATGCGAAGGGGAATGCGGCTGCAGACACATACATCCGTTAGACGTTAAGTTAGTTAATAGATTTCAGCATTATAATTGCCAGTCTGAATATAGTTTTTTAGAGCATTTTTATTTTTAAAGAAAAAACGTTGGAAATTATTATAAATTAAAGCACAAGTTTGGTAATCATTTATTTCACTATTCTCTGTAAATTTTGCACTTCTTTTTAGGAAATTTAAGCTTACAATTGTCTATTTAATTCTCATGTAAATTCTCTGCCTTTATAAATATTTTTTTTTTTTAAATGCACTCTTTGAATAAAGTATTAGCTTTGGTTGTTATTGTCTTGCGCACTCAAAAATAACTAACAACTATATTTGAGAGCACTTGAATATTTTACATTCACTCTTCAGACTGAATTTCTTTTTGCTGTTTGATTTTCAGTTTGGGTCTACTAGTGATCCTCCAAAGGCGACCTGCCGCCGTTCGTGACTCGATGATAACTGCAGCCTCAGCCTGGCAGGATGTGCCTTTTATAGGCGAAGAGCAAAGGCTCGCTATGCTTTCGGTCCTTTGGTCTTGGCTGCGATATTGCGATAATTCTAAAGTTAATTAAATATGTGGTCACGTTATGGATTATAAGTTAAGTGGTTTCTGCTGAAAGCTGTGCAACACCTTAGTCAAATTCTATTGAAAGCCTCCTAAAGGACAATAGGTCCCCTAATGCCATATTGTGTCTACTATCTACATGGAAAATATAGTTTTGAGAAATTAATTTGAACATATATAATTGTTCCCGATAAAAAAATAAACACTCACAAAATAAGATGGTTAAAAGGCAACTTAAAATGCTAACTAATAGTCAAGGAGAACAGAAATGGCAAAAGTCAAAGCTACTTAAATTCTTTTTATTGCCTTGTAAGGCTTTACATTAATTTGAACTAATTTTCCCTCAAAAATAACTCAATTGTGCCAAAAAAAACAAAAACAAATACTATTGTAGCTTTAAATAAGAGAATTTTGGGATTTTCTTTGTCTTTCCAAAACCGCGGGTATCCTGCCGCCAACAATAGTTTCATTAGTCTAAAATATCTTTGTAACACCATTTTCCCTTAGGAAGGCATGTGTGTATTGGCTGCGATTTTGCGATAATTCTAAAGTTAATTAAATATGTGGATTATAAGTTAATTGGTTTCTGCTGAAAGCTGTGCAACACCTTTGTCAAATTCTATTGAAAGCCTCCTAAAGGACAATAGGTCCCCTAATGCCATATTGTGTCTGCTATCTACATGGAAAATATAGTTTTGAGAAATTAATTTGAACATATATAATTGTTCCCGATAAAAAAATAAACACTCACAAAATAAGATGGTTAGAAAGCAACTTAAAATGCTAATTAATAGTCAAGGAGAACAGAAATGGCAAAAGTCAAAGCTACTTAAATTCTTTTTATTGCCTTATAAGGCTTTACATTAATTTGAACTAATTTTCCCACAAAAATAACTCAATGGTGCCAGCAATTGAATATAAGTATGTTTATGTTGTCAACTTAATATCCTTTTAGGACAAAAAAACAAATACTAATGAAGCTTTAAATAAGAGAATTTTGGGATTTTCTTTGTCTTTCCAAAACCGTGGTTATCCTGCCGCCAACAATAGTTTCATTAGTCTAAAATATCTTTGTAACACCATTTTCCCTTAGGAAGGCATGTGTGTATTGGCTGCGATTTTGCGATAATTCTAAAGTTAATTAAATATGTGGTCACATAATGGATTATAAGTTAATTGGTTTCTGCTGAAAGCTGTGCAACACCTTAGTCAAATTCTATTGAATGCCTCCTAAAGGACAATAGTTGCTTGTTTATACCCAAAGTCCGGTTATGTTCAGATGGCACTGAACTATTCAGACGAAAATAAACTTGAAAAAAGTCTATTAAATCTATTAACTTGGGAAATAAACTTTAAAAAAAAGTTTTTAGATTTTTATAAAAAATAAAATAAAAAGAAATAAAATCGAGTAGGACAAGTATCTGGGCATTTTGGTACTGAATTAATTGGCAACAGGCGAAAGAAAGTGCCAAAACTGACAAACATTTTGGCATAGATTTCCTATAATTATAATATACATACATATAATTATAATTATTAAACTGTACATGTAAAATATATGTATAAGTATAGTATATAGTACAGAAATGGATTGTTTATACCATGTATTTCTTTTTTATTGTTCCCAGGGGTTTCAGGTCAAAATAAATACTTACCTATGTATGAATTTGTTTAATCATATATATATAAAAACATATATAGCAACCTGTAGGAATTCAATAGACAGAGAACGTCAAAGCTTTGTAGGCATCCACATATTAGTCTATACCAAAATCTCGGATGTGACAACATAATTTTGATTCGGCTAAAATATTAGGACACATTTGGGATACGCATTTATTGCAACTAAATTTGAATATCAATCGGATTAGTTAATTTTAGTAATATGGCGCTTCGTCTTATCAGTGCTGCACGCATTCCATATCTACTCAAGCCAAAGGTAAGTTGGATGTAAAGAGCCAGCTTACTGATCAGTCTCATACGTATTCCTTATTCGCTTTGATCCAATCCAAACTTTAGTTAAAGCCAGCACTGCCGCCAAATCGCTCTTACCTACTTAGGAGTAAGTAACCAACTCCAAAAGCAGCTTGCATATCGATCTGAAAATGAATGTATCTTGCAGGGGATCGTCTCGTACCACTTGTAGATAAAGTGCCAACAGTATTCCAGAAAGAGGCTCTTAAGCACCATTGGGGGGTGAGTGTCCAAGTCAAGATCAATATCTATATGTTTGTGTCTATATACGATTCTATGCTTACATTAGGTGCCTCTAACAGACGTTTAGAGCGATTCTAAGTAGGTTTTTGCAAAGGTCAATTTAAGATTCCATTAGTAACTGAGTGCCAAACGTAAAAGTTTCTTTTAATTTGTGTTTTCGATAGACAAAATATCAAACTAAAGGCCATATTTACCAGACTAACTACACGCGCAAGATTCTTAGTTACAAACTCAAAATATATGAAAGTGTAGGTAGGGATGTGGAAAATGCACTAAACTTAAATCGGTTGAAACTACAGAGCAAATATTATTTTATGTGAAACATTTATTGTGGTATATTTGTATATATATATATATAGTATGTATATATAATTAATCTGTTAGTTACGCTGCAACATTTAAGATGAGTTTGGTTTATTTCGAGTCTCGTGTGGGTAAACAGCAAATTTATACGCAAATGTAAGTTTACACAATACCAACCGATGTCTGTGTGAATGAGTGTGCATGTATGTAATTATGTTCTACGCTCTAATCAAATCTATAAGTTATCTATGAATACTTTATATAATATATAATATAGTATTTATATATATGTATATATATATACTGCATAAGAAGCTAAGGGCAACAAACTTTGAAAATGGTATTGAAATCATTTCTAGAATTTCTCCATTTTATAGATATTTTGCTGGTCTTTTGAATGTAATATGTTCGTAATATGCAACGAAAAACATTGAACTTGAGAAATTATCCTCGTTATATGTTATTATTCATGCTTATTGCGACCAACAAACAATTACCTACTCATTAGATTGGTTCGTCTTTTAACTCGGCTCTTAGGTTCTAATGTTAGCTTGTTTTGGGTCTTAAATCTGCTTCAATTAAATTCTCAAGATCGTGCCAACTGTAAGCACTTTCGAAATACAAATATATATATATACTCATATATATTTTTATATAGATTCAGTATTTGAGTTGGCCTCAACATTAACACATCGGTATCAAAGTTATATATGTTTTCATTTATATTGCTTATGCGTTTTCATCGCTCCTCCTACGTAATATCCGATAGTTAATTGTTGAATCATATGATTTACCTTTCGTTTAGAGGATAATCTCTATCAAACTTTGAGTTCACACAAAAAGGGTATTGTCGCATATGTATGTATTTTCTTACATCGAATTTTCATCGCTTCTTACGCTCAGAGTTAAGATTTTAATTGTTAATCATAAACCAGCATTGCCTTCTGCGTGTGCCAAGTTCTAGGATACAGCAAATGATAATATAGATAGGAAAATTAAGAATTATATACCACTTTTTACTGTGTATGTACAAATCAGAAAGATATAAATAAAATTACTGCAAATATTCTTCTAAGGGTTTCATACATTAAAAACAAAACGGAATTCAAATTAAATACGCATTCTTTTGCAATTGAAAAACTTATGGAAATTAAATAATTTATATAGTAAAAATGCTACCGACTGTATTGTACCAGAAACTTTAAATTTATAGATTTATGTTGAAAACCATTAAATAAATTGGTTAATATTAAAGGTCGAAGCTCAACCATTGCATAGATTTTCTTTTTTCAAAACAAGGATAAACCTTGTCTTGTCGTTGAAAGTAAATTCATATACAACACAAATCTGTATCTACTAATAAATTAAGTGAGTGGTTTTAATTAAAATAAATATCGATACGTGTACTAATGAGGCAATCATTTAAGTTTACGTTTACGTTAACCATTACTGTTACGATTACGGTTTAAATGGTACCAAGGTCAAAACGGAGAGTACGTTATACAAGTACATTTTACAAAGTCTAATATGACGGTGGTTTCTAATTCGACTATCAACTAATTGATTACCATTCGAATGGGTTATTAATTATTACAGCTAAGCTTACGCTAGATATTAACAATATAATATGTTATACAGACACTTTAGTTATGGTTTTTTTGTGCATTATACAGGAAGAAAAACATTTCGTGCAGACTACTTTAAATTACATACAAGGAGGCTTTTCCAGATCGTTTTCCATTTATTTCAAATCAAATACAGAGGTTTTATTTGTAAAATTTGCTTTCACATTTCGTTTATTCGTTTCGATTCGTTTCAATTCAAAAAGGGTTTACGCCAAGAAGTTTTTCAATAGGAAAAATTACACGAAGGGTTCACATTATATATTTTGTTTGTCAGCAATTTGTTTGATTTTTCTCGGGTTGGGCTTTATAGGGTTTGTTAGGCTAAAAGAGTAAATACAGTTTACATGTCCTTTGTATATATCGAAAGAATTATATATTGTGCTTCAGTATATATACTTATATGAGTGTCTAAACATCGCTACAAGTATAGAGCGAGAAATAGAGCGACAATAGTTACATTTTACAGAGTTACAAGTTACGGGGCGTTGTATATAATATATATAATAACCAAACTTGAAGCTGTTACGCACATCGGAACTATGACTACGATTCCCAGCCCAAGCCAAACTCAATTCAAGGGGTTTTCTTACTGGGGTTCACTTATGGCCTAAAAGTTATATCATTTATATATGTGAAAACTTACGGCTAGCCTTCAAATTGTTTACCAAGTTGTTCAATATAATGCACTTGCTTATTTTGTATATAGTTTGACTTTCTTCTTTCATTTTGTATTTAGAGAAACAAATTTACAACAGTTAGTAAGAAGACCCTTCCGTTTCCACCTGCTGCTTCTGATTTGTTAGTACGATTTATAGGTAAATCAATCTGTGACTGGGGTGAGGTCTTTATAAGCGGGGAAAAACTCTCAACTTAAAAGTTAAAAAAAAGTTCTACAACATTTCCCTTTCCATAGGGTCAATGATTTCGTTTAAAATTCCTCGTTGCAAAAATTGTACTGATTGATTACGTCTAAGCCAAAAGCTGAACTCTCTCTCTTCGCCGCGAAATTTAAATTAGTTCGAAATCATTGTGTAAGTAGGCAATAAAAGGGCTCTTCGCATAACTGAAATTTCTTGTCTCTAAATTTTCACTTTTCACTATTGGTGTAAGAACTTTTGTCATGTCAATTAGTTGCTGGAAGACGAGTCTAAGTTATGTTTTCGTTTCTTTTAGGAAAGTCTTGGCAAGGCTTTCGGCTGAAATTTTCGTTAGCGGTTTTACTCACCTTATGTTAATTATGTAATTCACATTTATTTTCTTAGTATTTTTTTAGGCCTTATCAAAAATCCACGGTTGCATCAATGCATAAAAATTGAACTTGGTGTTGAATTCGTTCGTTTCGATTTGCTTTTCTTTTCAAAATACAGCTCAGTATAATTGATATGTTACGAGCCCGTAAAAGTAATCATTCCTTGCTACATTTTTATATATAAGAAAACATGTTCCTTTTATAAGTATATATATATATATATTTTATGTGGTATATTTAAATTTTGTTTGCTTAACACTTAAATTAGGCTTCAATACGACTTGTTGTCTTTGATTTTAGCATTTTGTTAAGCATTTGAAATGAGCAAAAGTAGCCACTTTTCATTCTCTTAATTAATATGTTATGCAGTTAATATATAATTTTAGCAATTGATAAATATATATATAGCGCTTGTATGTCGAATAATCTCTTGAGTACTTCGCTGCATTGCTTCGAAATTATTTAACACGTTCATTTGGACTTAATAGTAAGCTTACGAACTAATTCTCAATAAATTAAATTAAAGTTTTCTTAGCATCATTTTCAATGTGATTTTTTATATGTTTCGTTTGTTGCTTTTGGTTTGTTTTATATTTTCCCGGTTTAGTACGGGCAAATAATTGCTTTTAGATTTTATTGTGTTTCTTCGATTGTTGGTTTTTTACTTACCATCATTGATTTTCATTGTTTTTGTTTTTTAATGAAATAATTTGTGCCTATGCACATCAATTGACTAGCTTGTTGAGTGAGTGTGTTGTTGGTGTAGTTTATAGCGCTTCGGTGATAAGTTAAACAAAGGGTAACAAAACAAAGATAAATAATAAGCAAGAAGCCACAAAATGCCAGGTTACAAAATCAAAAATCGTTCTAATACCACTATTATTCGGTTTCGCTTTATTTAGGATCTAATATAATAACCTGATTTCTGAATTTCGCTATAAATTTGGTCCTCATTAGTCAATCAAATCAACACTCTACCCTACTTGTTAGATGTACTCGTGGTAGTCGCACATCCAAAACCATATCCAAAATGAAAACTCGTTGTTTGGATTCTCTGGAGAATCTCAGTTTTGGAATGAAAACCTCCTTATACGATTTAACAAAATGTATATATTTCGTTTCGTGGTTCTCTTGGGAACAAAACTCGAAAACTCTCGGTTGACACCATCAAAGTGATATGCGTGGTTGTTTTTTATAGCCTTCGTCACAACAAGAGTTGATGAAATGTAATTACTTTTCCTGCTTTCACCAAAAGCTCTACTCTTAGTATGCAATTTGACACATTTCGAGAGACGCGCCTCAATATATAATTGATATATACATATAATATATAATTTTTTGTTTTGGTTTTACTAATTGAATATATCACGGTCTTGCTAAATATCATCGTATGTATATATATGTATCTGTATCTTTATGTAAATATCTATAAAGTTTTCGCCACTTGAGTTGCGCTATCTAAACCCAAATACATTCAAATTGCTAAAACCGCCTCCCGATCCGAGTCCGAAATCCAAAAGGCTCATCCAGATCGGGCTCGTCCTGCCTTATCGGATCGATTACATATAGTAGTGAGTATATAAGTACTTTGCTCAGTTTGTTTTTAGGTAATTTGGTTTACGAATACTGACACTTGAATGCTGAAACACAGTTGATCTTATTGTCATATGATGTATGTATGTGTGTATGTAAGTAGATGTAGGTAGTATGTATGTATGTAAGTTAATGCTAATGCCTTGCTAGTTAATGGGGATGTTCATCTGGGGTCCCAGATGCAGATGATATGGGGTTGTTGTCTTTGCATCATCTTGGAGATTGTATAAAGGATGTAAACTCAATTGACTACTTTACACGGTTCATCATGCGTTGTTTTTGTTCCATAAAAATGTGTGTGTAAATCTATTAAATGGGGTATTAAGTAACTATTTTGTATCTAAAGATGTTGGTATTAAACCTACTTAGTAAAACGAAAAGAAATTCCAATACCTCAGTGTTTATATATATATATATATTACAGCAAAGTTCTTTTTGTTGTAGTTGAGATGGCCCGATAAATGATGAAATAGGAAATTAACCAAGTATTTTTGCGCAGAATATACAGAAGAAACTCTTGGCGACGCTACACGACACGAAAACAAAGGCAAAAGTACTGATTCTGTTTAAGATTTTTGGTTTGATATATTCGGGGGCTGACTGATAAGTTATGCTACATATATGCACTCATAGTTTTCCAATTTATTTAACTTCCAGTTTCAATTTACAACCTATAAACCAGCCCCGTCCTTAGTGAGCAATTCAACTGTTTGTTTTTGTTAATCAAAAAATAGATATATGTATATGTATATATTTATAGAGAGAGAGCGCTATATAAGTATGTTCGATCTGATTACTATATATATCAAAATTAGCAAGCTACTACTTTGGGTATATATCTTTGGTACGAGAGTATAGAAAACAAAACATTTCATTGAATATAGGAGGTATATTGTTTTTTTTTTTTTATCGGATTCAGACTGTTGCAACTGTTACAAGTACAAAGAACTAAGTAAATCGGCCGACTTTGGTCGGTTTCATTATGTTGAATGTTGAAGCATAAGTAAATGTACAACGAAATCATAAATTATTCTCCAACTTTTACAATAAACATAGGCGGCAACTGTTACAGCATTTTTTGGCTTCTTGCGTTCGCAGCTAATTATAATTATAAATAAATATATCAAATGCATTAATCAAATATAATTAATTTTATTTGTTTGGTTTTTTTTCGTTCCGTTTATAAAATATGTCAATAGAACAAAGTTTGTGTAGCGTAATTAAAGGAATTTCTCATATTTTAGCTTGGACTGGCAGGGTAAATCAATCTTATGCTAAAATGGTTGTGAGATCGAGATCCACAGAGGGAATTGGGTAAACAAATAAATATTAAAATGGCACCATATAGCATGTGTTTTGGAATGTGTTAAGAGTCTTAAGCGTAAACCATAAATAAATAAATAAATAAATTAGTTTCTGCGTATGAAGATGATGGGACGACGAGTCTCGGCCAAATGTAAAATAATTATCCAGTTAATATTCAAGATCTTTGGTATACAAAACGATAGTGGTACATCATCATACTCACCCCGTCAAAATCTACAGGAATTAAAAACAATTCTCCGCACACAATCGCTTACTTTCTTGCATCGAAATGTATTAAATTCTACACATGGGTAATGGAATCAGAATCAGGATCAGGAAAATAGAGAGACAGAGATAGAGGGGCACAGCACAACATAAAAGATATACAGGTAATACGAGGTAAATTCAAATAAAATACAATACAAATATATATATATACATATATATAATATACAAAATCGAATTGTGTCAGTACAAATAATAAGAAAACACAAATTGTTTGCTCAAATCACTAGCAAAGTTTCTTGTTTGTTTGTTTGTTTTTTATTATTAAACACAATAATTACTTCAAATGTTGTTTTATTGTTCTTTTTTCCATATAATGTGTGTGTATGTGTGTAATGTGTACATAAACTAGATATTTACATACGCAAATTATTACTGTCCAAATGAATAACTAGAAATTAAAACTAACTTCAAACATGCAAGCGATTCAAATGAGACAAAATACTTAACTAAATAATCAGGGGCGGTTGTCCTTGGATACCTTGCTCCTTGCTTCGATTTCTGTTTGTTGGTTTCAATGGATGAAGTAGGAGTAGTAGTACTCGTCGAATGCAAAATATATAAAATGCAAATGCTACACAAGGGTAATAATTACAAAATATAATTAAGAACTAAGATTGTGCCGTATGGTAATAATAAACTACAGTTAAAGTAAAGTAATGTGTGGTTACCTGGTCTATAATGAGATGATTTTTTATTGGTTATGCAAATGAGGAGTGGAAGTGGGATGGAAAACTAGAGGTTGATTAGTTCTAGCTCTCACTTGAAAGTCTCTTAAGAACTACAAAAGAAGCCGCTGCTAGGGTCTATGGGGTAACCTCTTTTGGTCGAAATCAAAAGTAGATGCAAATGCCAAGATGTTATTGAAATTACTCGCTACAAATGGTTGAGATTGGGTGGTAACTAAGCTAATTACACAACTAAATCAAATTAAAGTCAAAGTCACACACAGAACACGAAACAAAATATTGATTTGCTCGTTGTGGGTTTTATATATAATGTATATTGTTACAATATTAAGTACAAAGAACAGAGTAAAGTGATAGAAGGGGGATAACAGGAGGATGGCGATGTTTTGTGGAGAGTGTGTGATGTGTGTTGATGGGGTATATAACTCCGTTGTTGTATGAATTAAATTCGAACTCAACTAAACGTCTAAAATAATAGTTCATTTAGGGTTTTTGATCGCTTTAGTTGGTTAACATTAATTTATAACTCTTTGTCTTGAGCAAATTGTTTTCTTTGAAGGTTTCCATTCAATTTTACTTAATACTGCCTTCGCAGGAGTTCTTCCTTTCCGTTGGAAAAACCAAAAAAATATATATATATTTCAATATTAATGAGCGCCTTTCTCTTGGGTAACTTATAAGATTCATGCCTTGCCTGGCTCTTGCTGATCTTTTTTTTTTATAAATATGTTTTTATATTTACTCTTTATTTATATATTTTTGTTGTAGTTTTGTTAAAATTTATGTTTAGGTTTTTAATGGTACTCCTTTATGCACTAAAAATTATATATATTAACGGCTACATTTAAACGCAATCACAATCGGTGGTTTTTTAATGTGGTTATCCTCCTATTCGCTTCTCTTCTAATTTTTTTTGGTTTGAATTTTGTTTTCCCTTGATTTCTCGCTTCGCTTACTTAGCTTCCTTTTCATATTTTTTGTTTTTTCCTTTCCTTTCCTTTCCTTTCGTTTTGTTTGTTTCTTGTATTGCTTATGATTTGTTATTATTCAACTCGCCGCCCCGGGAGCGACTTAAATATAATACTTAATATTTGCTTGCCTACAAGCTAAGCCGAACTCAAAGGAAAACTAACTTCGGATGAGTAGTGTTGCTGTGTGTGTGGATGGGGGCTATGTGAGTGGAGCATGTGGTGTGTGTGTGTTTCAATCAAATTACCAACACAAAACGCTCGATTTGTCTTGGTACTTAGACGTACATGCCCATGCCGTACATGGAGCTCCAGTCGACGCCCTGGAAGCTGGACATGTCCACATTGGCCAGAGCATAGTTGGAGTAGGCGGCCGCCGGATTGGCAGCAGCGGCGGCGGCGGCGGCAGCGGCAGCATTCAGGGGATTGCCGGCCACCAAAGCAGCTTGTTGGGCTGCAGCGGCCAGGCTATGTGCTCCAGCTGCGCCAGCTCCATTTGCGGCATTGGCCGCCAAGGCGGCAGCCGCTGCTGCCGAATGCGCCTGCGAGGCGGAATTCGAGGCGGCTACCGAGTTGTGATGGTTCTGCTGCTGCTGCTGCTGGGCGGCGGCCATCTGGGCGTTGTGGGTCTGCTGGTGATGGTGATGTTGCTGTTGCTGCTGCTGCTGGTGATGGGCAGCGGCAGCCACGCTCTGCGCCTGATGGGCCTGCATCAAGGCGGCGTTGGCAGTGGCGGCGGTGGCGGGGATCGAGTAGGGTGCATACCTGTTGGAGAAAGGCAAACAAATGGGGATTAGAGTTCGTTGTTCAATCAGGACCGTTATTTTTCGCACTCACCTGACGCTGTGCAGCGCTGTCTGCGGATATGTGGTCAACAGTTTGCCGAAGCCCGACTGATTGGCCATTGAGGCCGCTGCGGCGGCATTTTGTACTTGAAACGGATTCTGTGATATGAGGGCAGCCTGCTGGGCGGCAGCGGCGGCCGCTGCCGGCGACTGCAGCAGCTGTGTGGGATTCTGTAGCATTGCCAGCGGGTTCATGCCAGCGACACCGGCACCGCGGGCTCCAATCAGTTGGCCTGGAGCTGTGGGCAGCTGGACGCCCAGGGTGCCTAGCATGATGCGCTTCTGGAGGAGCTGGGCGGCCGGTGTGACCGAATCCTTGGGCTGGGCCTTCTTACATTCGACCTTCTTGTTCTTGATGGTGTGGAAATGGATCTCGCAGACGCGGTCCACGACATCCTCGTTCTCGAAGGTGACAAACCCGAAGCCACGATGACGCTTCGTCTGCTGGTCCATCAGCATGACCGTCTCCTCGACGGCTCCGAACTGGTTAAAGTATGCCTTGACCTCCTCAGCGGAGGTGTCCTGAGAGACGCCGCCGACAAAGATCTTCTTGGTTTTGTTGGCCTGACGGGGGCGGTTCTTTGGGGTGGCGTGCTTGGGATCGATCTTCTTGCCGTCGAGCGTGTGGATGGGCACCTTGAGGACCTTCTCCACGGTAGAGGGGTCCTGGAATGTGATAAAGCCGAAGCCGCGACTGCGCTGTGGGTGTAGGCGGTGTGGAGTGGAGAGAACGGGGAAGAGAAACAAATAGAAACACGAATAGATTAGCAGGGAACAATCAATGGAGGATTCGGTTAGAGGGGCTAAAATCTAAATTACAAATTGTAGTTGTAGTTATATAACTAGGATTAATAATCGTAAAGTGTCCTACGGAACGTTAGCAAAAGTCCAACAAAGTAAGAATCAATATCAATTCGACCGGAACTCGATCTTCCACAAATATATATTTAAAAATTATATATAGATAGATATATATATATATATGTATATATATTATGTAAACACAGATACGGTATACAGTTTTATATTATGCAGGTATGTAGAGATGGCGTTTTGATCGACTTTATACGCTTTTTTGCTCATCAAATTTGCATTGCTTTCCATTTTGTTCTGATTTTGTGGAGTAAACACTAACGAGTTTTAATTCAATTGTAATCCAAATAACATAAAATAAGTTTTGCAACTATGGAACTAAAGTTTTGTCTAAGATACTTTTGCTTTGTTAACGGAATACCAATATTTATACGTATCATAAGTAGATCGATGGTCATTATTCGCTAAGCTGGAACGTACATATATCAGAGAAACATTACGAAATATAGTATGCATTCAACGTGTGTTCTCTTTATACTGATGCGACACCCCTCTAGAGCCCAGATATACATATACAGGTATGTTGGTACAGGAGGCATAAAGATATATATATATATTATATACACGACAAACTGGAGGATACCAAAGACTTCCGTTCACCTCACCGTGAATGCGAACTCAACTCAAGGATACAAATGTGTGTGGCAATTACATATGTCGACGTGATAAATAGTAGTAAAAAGTTAATGCGTTTTAAATCGTTGTACATGAAATATAATTTTAAGCATAATTAAAAGTTTCTCTTAGGGAAATTTAAGCGAATTTATATTACCAATATCCAAAACGCACTATTATGTTAAAACAAATACGATTAGAAAATATCTAAAATATGTTTTATAGCATTTGTTTTCTTTTGTGTATATTGTTATTTTTTTTTAAATATAAATTTAACCAGTTTTTGCCATACAATTTGTCTTCTTTGGTTAGATTTGCTTAATTACTTAAAAGTTTCCTTTTTTTACAAAGAATGAGTCTCGAATGTGTGATATTTTCGCTTAAACTAATTAAGAACTTTCGTAGTATATTACAGTAATGTGGGGAATACACAATTGTTGCTTAAGCCTATGGCATATATTCAGAGTAGATCGATTTATAGTACACAATAATTCCAGAGAGAAATAGAGAGATGAAAGCTATAGGACTACCTACCTAAAGAGTAAGAATTATGCATATAAGTTCTAGTATATAATATAACCCTGGTGGAGATTCGTTCAATAACTGGGGAGGAGTTTTTGGGGAAACGTAGTACTTGGGACTATCTACTTACAGATACAGGACCTATAGTTTTTTTTATTCATTATTATTAAGGCCAATATGGGGGTTTTCTATGCACTAAGCTTTCTTCCAATAAATGTGATAATACACACAAGATTCCATAAACAAACGAATTTTCAAAGCAACAAAATAAAACATTTGCTCGATAGATATTCGAACTACAAAACTAAACAAAAAAAAAGACAAATATGGTAAGCAATTGATTGCTCATGGATTATGTGTAATCGATATGCCAAACAAAATAATATAAAGCATCAACTAAACACACACAAACAGAATTTCGCATAATGGGTTAAGTAACAAAAGTCTAACGTTTACGGGGCTGGTAATATATCGTACATATGTGTTGGGTACATATTATGCTAATCTAGGGTTCTTATTTATGTTACACAATCAATTCAAGAAAGGTTGCCATGGACGATGATTCCGGCTCTCATCTTGCGCTAAGTTGGGAACAAGGTGGGGGTATTATTGGTATTATTGGGGTAAAACACGCCTCATCCAACTAGAGATTGAACTGTGATTACTATAGGTTACTCGTTATTAGTTTGTTTGCTTTCTTCGAGGATTGCTTAAGATCAATGCGTGATTTCGACTGTTTTTCAATACTTCTTGTTTGCTGGGTGAGAGAAACACTAAGAGTAAACCAAGTACACAATGCGAAGTAGTACGAGTACAAGAAACGAGTACATTCAATTAGAGATACGAGTACAGATACATTATTATTGCTCAGATTTATACGAAATACGGATTACGATGCGCCAGAGTCTTGAGTAATTTAAGTACGCTAAGCGTACGAGGTTAAAGTCCTTGGCGATTTGTCTTTCTTGATTTTTGTATAGTTTTTTTTTTGTAGTTTATAATAATGTACCTAAGCTGTCGCTGGATCGTCATCCTGTGGTTGGCATCTCGTGGTTACCTGGGACCAGGTTCCTTTCGTGGCTTCCGGCCCTGTCTCCTTGACTGAGGGAATCCTCACTTTGGTTGTGGTTTCACGTTGATTAAAATTATGTGTTTTAATTAAGTAGTTCGTACATATTTAGTTTACTACATAAAGCTAGCTATATAATTGATCGATCTTAGGTGCTTATGGACTACAGTACTCCCCAGAGACGATTATGGCCAGGATCGTCTTCATAAACGATCGGGGGGCCTGCCGGAGACAGTTGGTAAACCAGTTTTCTTCTCGCTTCTGTTGTTTTTCTTCATTCCTTTGTTTGTTTCTTGTTTTTTCGTTTTCAGGGGTAAGGGACAAAAGGTGTTTTCTGTGCTGTGTGTGTGTGTGTATTTCTTTCTGAATTTATTTATTCGAGAGGGGACAGGACAACGACAACCCCGTTAGCCGATCGCTATAACTGCCCTATCATGTGCCAGCCGTAGTTCCAACTCATTCCGTAATTGCGCAATTGGCTCGGCGGCAAACCACCCCAGGTATACAGGAGAACGTTGTCCTGTGCCGAATTCAGGGAACCCTCCCAACTAACAGGAACAGCTGCTCCTGCGAAGGAACAGGACTCGGGAACAATGCGGCAGCTGCTATATTTTATTGCCCGAGAGCAATGAGCGCGCGCGCGCTCTTTTTCGATGGGGAGCCACAGCCACGACGATGATGAATCGTAGTATGTGGCATGTAGTACGTGGTATCCACCAAAAAAATACATGTAGGATGCATGGATAATGTCCGCTTATCAAGCGGACAAATTGCCTGACGCATTAAGCATTTCGAAAGTCAATTTCCGGGGCAATAACTCGGCGCTTCAAGAGGGAAACTATACCAAGACATTGTCCGAAAAATTTGTCCGCTAACGTTTGACATTTCTAAGGGAACATTTCTGTGTGTTCCTCGATCTTGCCTGACAGTCTTTAGTCATACCTTTTCAAATTCTGTATTTAAATGCTCTTTACAAATATTTTAAATTTATTTAAACTATTATTTCACTTAATAACTCAATTTGTATCATCAAATGTTCATAAATTTATAGAATAATTGTACTTTGGAATCTCTGATTATCCCTGATATTTGTAATATAAACTATAGCTGGTGTAAAACCACTTCAGAGGAAGTGTAAATTGATAGCTGTCCCGCATACAAATTATGACAGGGAAATTGAATTTATTTCTCAGAGTTCGTGTCTCAATAATCGGAGTAGATTTACCCTGGAGACGACAAGCTGATCTACATATAAAACCTGATTACATTCGATTTGGGATTTCGGTTTTCCTGCTCCTGCTGCTACTCTGCCTTCTGCTTGGTCGCTCCTTTGTTTTTGGCACGTAGCCGAGGAGGAGAGGGAAGCGTAAAGAATTAAGGAACTGTAATTCTAAACCCGGGAATACCGAAGGAAAGAGGAAGAGAAGGGAGGAGAACCTGCAGCTTGCAGCTGTGCCAAAGGTAAATCACAAAGAGGATAGACCGATATATATATCAATAGGGAGTGTATAGCTGTAAACCCGAAGGCAGGGGGATTATGGAACTCGAAATATAATGGTATAATAGGGAATAATGGCTAGGAAAGACATAATGGATGGTTTTGCGCTTACCTGGGTGATGGGATCCTTCATGATCAGGACATCGGTGACAGTGCCGAACATATTAAAGTACTCCTTCAGCTTGTCGGAGGACGTTTGCCAGCTGAGGCCGCCGACGAATAGTTTGCCGGGAGCGGGATCGGAGCCACTGCCTCCGCTTAGGCTGGGAGTGGAGCGGCCGGAGGAGCCACTCTTGTTGCTGCCGCCCTGCAGCTGCTGCTGTCCGTTGCTGTTGGGCCCCATACCTGTCGAGGCGTTCACGTTCTCCTTGAGCAGTGCTATGGCTGCCTGCTGGGCCTGCTCCTGGCTGGCCGTCTGCTGTTCCTGTCCGGCTGCAGCGGACACCGAGTTCTGCTGCTGTGTGGCGCTCTTGAGCACCGCCGCTGTGGTCAGACCACCGCCAATGGCGGCAACACCGTTGTTGGCAATGGAGGCTACCAGGGCCTGATGGAGATCGCGATGCGGATCAATTAGACCCGCGGCGGCAGCAGCAGCGGCTGCGTTCTCAATGGGATTGCTGTGGGCAAAGAAGAAGGTATCGGGTTTGAGCAGGTGATCCTCGCTAGAGGTCGGCGGCGGAGGCAGCTGGGGGTGCAGCATGGTGGCGCCTTCCGGGAGCGCGTGAATTTCCTGCTTTATCTGAATGTTGAAGCCTTCTTTCGTAGCACACTTTGTGTTTGTTTTTGTAGCTGTTTTTCTCTGGGTTCGCTTCGTCTTTTCTAGTTTTCTGCAGTTTTAATCGCGATTTTTATAGAAATTGGAACTCCAACTATTTGTTCTTCGCAAATTTGTGTCTAACTTTCCGCTCTCCTCTTTTCACTACGTTCTTTTCGTTTCGGCTTCACATGTTGTTGCCAATGGCAATGCCTTCGGTTATTTTTTTGTTGCTTCCTTCCCTGCTTTCGACAAAACAAAAAGCCGTAAATAAACGTCAAAAACGTTAACGAAAATGTTCTAACAACACGACAGCGGTACCGACCGACAATTAATATTTATTATTAGCTTCGTTCAAATTTCCTTTAGGTTGCGACTGCGCAGCTCGAGTTGTTGAATTCAAGTAAATTGAACATCCTGCACGAGCCTCCTTTGATGCCTATTTGCTTGTTTCGAGTTTTCTTTGGGTTGCTCGAGCTGTTGAATTCATATAAATACTTGTATTGCCAGAAGGTAGCCAGAAGTTAGCTACACTGGCAGCGCTGCATCATCTCTCCTGTTAGAATCCTGTTACGCTCTTTCGGCATAGACTTAACAGTGGACTTAACAGAGTGGGCATGAATGCCTTTTTTCCGTCGTGACAGTCGGGAACAGCAGGGTACAATTTTAAAAGGTAGTCTCGTCGGTTATCAAATTTATTGGGTTCAGGGCTTATTTTGACAGCTCGACATGACGAACTCCTGGCCAAAAGTTAAAGGGTTTGCAGACCTTCAAATTTGACAAAAAAAAAGGAATCTAAATATCGGCAACATTATCGATACGCATTTTGACTGTCAACTAAATTGAATTCTAAATCGGAATTAATTTCTGATCCTATTGGGGATGCTCGTGATATATTAACGAAGTGCAAAGGCATGTTGGGAAGTCCACTTGAGAAGTAAAGTGAAGAAAAATAACACTTTGAATGATTTACGACAAAAAAGTGAGTCTATTAACGAATTTAAGGCGGAATTCGATTGTTTACTTGATAATTTAATTCAAAAGGTTATTCTTATGAACAAATAATAAAGCGAAACAAATATTATGAAATTAGTATAAAATATGTACATGTTCCCTAAAAAACTCATTGAAATAAATATTATGATTTAGGAATAAACTATTATATTTTAGCTATTATATTTTATTTATAATTTAAATAGATTTCCCCATGAACATATAATCAAATAAATATTGTATTTTGATTTATCAAGTTTAGTTTTCATATTTTATTAACAAATTTCCCGTAATTTCCCGAATTTTTAAATAATAACGGGCAGGTTATCCCCGTTGTAGCTATATGCTCCACTGCTATGTTTCTAAAAGTTTTCGTCATTATGGCATTGGGCATGAAAAAAGACGACGTGTGGTACACTAAGAATTCCGCTCACTGCGAAAACTTCGAGACGCGCACTGGCCCCTGGTACAAGGCTAAGAGTCGCAAGGTCAGTCCATGCTAAGCATAACATTAAATCTGTATAATCAAAGTGTCTCGATCCTTAGTGGGGTGGTCGAGATGACTATCCAGTGCCACCTGGGGCGATCTTGGCCAATCAAGGCAACACGGATGGTCCGTCATGTAAGTTTTATTATTGAATTTGGATTTTCTGCGTTTCCCAGTTGATTCTTCGAACCGAGTTTTATTGAAAAAGAAAAGACCTTTCATCGGACATCACTTCATTGTCTTTGCTCGTAATTGGGAAGCGTTGAAAATTTTCATTTTTAAATCCAATTGATGTACATATATGAAAATTTTCCATGCTTTCCAGTCTCAGAGGACGATGCAGATGATGATGATGGTGGTGGTGCTAGTGCTAAAGTCGTGGCTGCCCACATCGCAGCCTTTACCACGGCCATTACTATGGCCACAGTTTTACTCTGAGAAACACTGAAAACGCCACTGTATTCATTTTATGATTAAGATTTTATAATTATATTAAACTATTATACAGTTGAAGAAAAAAAGAAGTAAAGCTGGACTGGCTGAAAGGTCAGGTTAGCATTTCTAGCACTTCTAACATTAGCCTGACCATACGATTGCCGGCATTAAGTTGGTAATAGGCTTTGGGATCCGCTAGGACACACCATATGAAACGGAAGGATATATGCGTGCATAGGATGTTAAACCGGCTTGGCAAGTGTAATCGGAGTTGGGAAACCATACAAAAAAGACTGACCAGCGGAAGGGCATGAGGAGGAATGAAACCCATGATCTTGTTTCGATGAGGGACATGGGAGTTTCCTGGGCGAGTTATAACTACAACGAATTCAAATTTGAGATTTTCAAGTTAGGCCCATCTATTTTCATGCAAGTATTAAAAAATTAATTAAAAGAATAATTACTTAAAATTGTAGTTGGTTTATTTTAATACAAAAATCTATTAATATTTACTTGACACGCTTTTACATACACAGCCTTCTGAACTTGACATAGTAAAAACAGTGGCGCCTATTAGCGCAACTTGACATAGATAACAGTGGCGCCTTTAAGCGGAACCTGGCTGAACTATGCAGTTCAATTAAAATACAAAAACCCCATGTAAAAACCATGTAGGTGTCAAATACAAAAAGGACACAGTGTAATATTTCTTGATATTTTTAAGGAAAAACTTTAAACGACCTACTTTTTAAACTAAAAGTAAAGTAACCAAAATAAGGCATGCCTTTTTTATAGTTTAAATATAAGCACTCCAGAAATAGAAAAACTGTCAGCAAAAAGGATCCCTATAAATCAAATCCCTAGATTCGCAAATAATTGCAATACAAGCCAGCATTTTTCGCACATGAAAAATAAGAGGGAAACTCGGCACGAATGCCTGCCTGCTCGCTTGTAACTAAGTGGAAACAAAATAAATAACTTACTTAAATATGAATATGTTTTGTTAATGCCCTTCGGCAAATTGCTGTACCTTTTGTGTGTGGACATCGCCGCCCCTTAATAATGCCTGCGCTCGCTCGTTCGCTCCTTTCTTCCATATCCCGAAAACATAAACTCATTTTCCAGGGCGCCTGCGCATTCCACCAATCCGAAAAAGCGGGGATTCCAGCGGGCAAATGGAAAAAAATCCCAAAAAAAATAGCAGAAAAAAAAGGAATTGGTCGCTGCTTGGGACAATTTTCAGAGTCTTAAATTGAGACCAGGTTTTTCTTTCCCCTATGTGTGTTTGTGTGTCCTGTGGGTGTGCGCTAAATTGAACGCATGTGTGTATGTGTAAAGACAAATCGTGGCTGCGTTATGTTGTGCGTTATTGATTTTTGGCACAGGAAATGGGAAATAATGCCAAAGGATATGAAATTTATTAAAATAGATTGCAAAATAATTCAATGAAGATGTTGAAAGGCAGGCGCGCAGCTGCTGCGCGGCAGCAGGGAGAGTTTTCCTCCGGCACGTATGTGTGTGTGTGTCTGCGAGCGTGTGTTGATTTTCCTCCTTCGGTTGTTGAACTTTTCAAAGCGACAAAGTCGTCTGCAGGATTTTTTGCCGTGTGAAAGATGTCTGTCTGTCAATTTTATGGCTACTGACCCAGAAAAATGAAATGCTAAAGAAGGAAGCCCTTTACCGGTAAGGGGTATCGGCTACTGGCAAGGATTTGGCTTGTGTTAGAGCCTTGGCCAAGGTTTGGGTTTGGTAAATTAATGCCGAAAACACGATGCCGACAGCGATGATGACATCAGCAGTCGCCACCGCGATATGTAATTCGATTAGGCGCACTTAACAACTTAACCTCCTCCTCCGCCTCATTCTCCTCGCACTCTTTGTATGTATAAAAGGACCCCTCTCACGCATTTTAATTGCCTCAAATAAACAGCGGGGAAGGTGCTTGGTGCCACGAGCCATCATCCTGTTTTTTATGGCCTCCCCTCGCGTTACATTTGCCCAGTAAATTAAGTAGTTAAAGGCGAGTGGAAATAATTTCATAACAAGGATAGTATCTTCCTTCCCATAACAGGCACTAAATTAAGAAATTGTATGCTTTTCAAGTTAATTATTTATTTGTTTTTAGTATAACTTATTAGCCAGAGAATTAGTGATTTAAGCAAAAGATATTTGCTAGGTTTCGTATCATTAAATATCAGCAATGATCAGCCAGAATAGTTCCCCAAGACACATATTTAATATAAAATAAATCCCCAAGTGTCTCCAATTAAATGTTAAGCACACCCACAAGGTGAGCTGAATTAAAAATGAATGCCCCACTTTACAAATTAGGGATAGCATTGTACTTATCCGCAGCATCATGTTTAATGCAGCTGACGAATCTATTCCCCTCGGCAATAAGGATTTGCTGTCACCAACTGCAATGTCCTTTGCTGCAGCCTTGGCTCAGAGAGCAGCTTGTCAGGACAAAATACTTTCTAATCCGATGACAAACTACAATGGGAAACCAACTAAATTCAACAACAAACAAAAAAAAAAAAAACTCCGGTGATTCCCCCTAGGGCCACAAAAGCAAATTGCAATGCAATTTACCAGATCCGTCTCGCAAAAACAAGGAAAACACTCGAGAAATGCCAACAACAAATTGCATGGATTTGCGCCTGAAAAGCCTCGGCAACAATTTCCCTCTCTCTCACCTGTCGTTTTGCCCTTTGGCCTGCATTTTCACCACCGCCCACCCGCCGCCGGTCTGCATTGAAATTTATGTAGATACAAAACTGCAATTCAGAAGAGAACCGAGAGAAGCGTCAAAGTTTTCATTGAGAAAAATGCCACAGAATGCATAAAAGCGATGGATGGCAACCCTTCGCATTTGAGCCTGGCTAAAAGCATATGGCCTGCCTGCCTGCCTTATTGTTTTTGCATTTGATTTTGCCCAAAGGGGAGGAACTGGGGCGGTGGTCTCTGCTGATGGATGGCACTTGCACCGGCCAAAGTGCACCGAGTGCCACGGAAAACGCCGCATAAATTCAGTACGAAGAGCTCGTTCGCTCGCTCACTCGCTCGCGTCGCTTGGAAAAGTCTATATATCATATATATATATATATAGGAACAATACATATGTATATCCACTCGGGGGGTGGCTTCCATTTCAGAGCGCTGGAAGAGCAGCAAAGCAGCAAGGCAGCGACGCAGCGAAGCAGCCTGGAAGCAGCAACCACCCTCGTCATAGAAGCTCCGACTCCGCCGACTCCCGTACACAGAGCAAAAATGTGCCCTAGAAAGACCCACTTCTGCCACCGGCGACGGGACACACATAAATCCAGCCGAAAAGGGCGCGAGGAAAAGAGAGCGGCAGAAGCAACCCCCTGAAATCGGGGGAGATATTCTGCAATTGGAATGCGCGCGCAACCCTCGGCAAGCCGACGAAAATCGAGAAATCGAGACGACGGCGGCCGCTGCTTCCCTGGGCTGCCTTTCAGTCAACTTTGGGTATCCGTACGGGCAATTTCTCCCGGACCGATGGCGGACAACGGCTGGCGGATGACGACTCAAAACCGGGCCACAAAACTAACCCAAATAACCCGTGGATAGCCTCCTGCAGAGTGTCAGTGATAGAAAAGTGTTGCGAAAAAGAAGGATACACAAAGCATAGTCCACAAAGCAATGGAAATCCTTAAGGATAAATGGGACGCTTGCCATTGATATTGTCCTGTCACAGCAGTATTGTAACACTATATTATAGCTTACTGCTGGGTCGGGGCATTAACATTGTTGAGCGTCATTAGCAACGAGCAGCGGAAAACTTTGAAACTCTAAGGAAAACGCGTCAAACTTTCTGCTGTCCGGCTTTGGGAAAGCCAAGCTCACACACACTGACACACACACACTCCCCCGCACGCACTGTATGTGATTGTGTGTGTATATGAGTAACCGGAAAAATCAATTTTCCATTTTTAATTCAAAGCTCTCAGAGGATAGGACACTCGCACAGGCACATATATATTTATGTGTGTGTGTGTGTGTATCAGGACGAAAAGGGATAAGCAGGATGCTGCAAAATCTGCAGTGCGAGGGAGAGAGAGAGAGATATGGCCAGAGAGAATCCGAGAGAGAGGGAGAAATGGAAATGAGAGAAATTCAAAGGGAGAAATGGCATTTTCATTTTGTCTATACAAAAGCCAGTCAAATTAATCAAAGTCACTTGGGGAAAATTAAACAAAATTAAGGAAATTATAAAGCTTATAGAGCACCCTCTTCCCTTGTTGGTATTCCCATTTCTTTCTTTTGAGAAACTAATTCACTTTCCAAATAACCGAAAGGCCAAGAAGAGCCCAAAACGAGCGACCACTCCCTGATTTTTCTCGCTTTTCGTGGGAGTTTCTAAGGAAGGCATTTACGGGGGTGACCCTCCTTTTCTACGTCCCCCATCAGAAAACTGTTGCCAGCCCGAAAAGCCGGATAAGTCCTGGGAGGGAGATGCCAAAAAGTTGCACCAGAATCAGCAGCATCAACATCATCATCATCATCATAGTCAACCCCTAAACATAAGCCTGGCAAAAAACTGCATTAGAATACAACAAAAAAAAGAAAATGAAATGCAAAAGGATGACAAGGATTTTGGCCAACAACAAAGGAAAGAGATGAGGGGGGGGGGGGGGGGGGGAAATA
>VNJN01005673.1:0-97700 GCA_008042485.1 Drosophila mayri | reverse complement strand
GGGGGGGGGGGGGGGGGGGGGGGGGGCATCTGAAAAATGGGATTTAAATGCAGTCGTCAGAGAGGGGAAGGATCTGAGTTTGAAACTGAATCCGAGAAGCCTTCGCTAAGGGTTGCTCTCTCTCCCATCATCTCACGTTTCTGCAGTTTGTTCAGGATAATGGCATAGGCATAGGTTTTTGGCCCACAAAACGAGAGAAGGGGGTTCACCGGGGATGAGATGCTCGAAATTGCCGGCCTGCAATGCACAGGCTGTGTCCAGGATCAAAGCCGTTTTTGGGTTTTGGGCGTTTCTCGGCAGCTGTGTGATGCGTGTGCATCCTGTGTGTGTCCTGTGAGTGTGTGTTTGCATAAATACTTCGAAATTGGCAAAGCGTTTGTTGTGCTTATCAAATTGACAACGCTTAGCTGTGCTTGAGGTAGCCAAATTGTTTCTACAGACAGGAAGGACTCATCGCGGGAAGAGAGAGGGTGCTGCTGCTGCTGCTGCATCCTTGTGCACTGATTAAGGATTAAGGGTTGATGCTCCAGGGGAAGTGAAGTGGACTCCGTGTGAGCCTAATATGTCACAGATGACATGTGAGCAATGAGTCGGAATATTTAATTCGAAGAGGATTACTCCATGTCGACATCATAACAGTTTACGCAATTTATATTCACGAAATCATCATCAGTAAATTAATTAACTAATGTTGTAAATTAATAGCAAGTATTTATGCAGAATTAATTGTTAAGTTCTTTTTATACATTTTACTGATAAAGGCTTGTCTTTTGTTTTTACCTTTCCTTCTAGAAATTCCTAATAATATCGCTTGAAATACAAGACTTTCTTTAGTTTAAAAATTAAAATTTTACTGCACACAACAATTAAATTAATATTTATACATAAAATGATGTTTAAGGCTTTGTTTATTAAATAAATCTTTCAAGAATAAGGCGTGTATATTTGGTATTACGAGCTTCCATTCCCATATTGGTCAACCACCTCCATTTTAAGGACCTAGCATTAACCCTTTGAAGAAATTGATTGCCATAACAAAACAATAAACACTAAAAAACAGGAAAAGGACCCACACACTTATATAAAACAAAGAGGAAGAAGCTGGTGATAAAAAGTGCGGAAATTACGTTGACCTAAAAATAAAATTGCCAACCAAGTTTACCGGCTTAGCATAGAAAGGGGAAGAGAGGGTGAGATGGCAGAAAAGGACATGAAAAGAGACACCAAGAGAGCGAGAGAGAGAACAGGACACGCACTTGCACTCATGCACTTCAGAAATGATGAAAAGGTAAACGTTCAGAACACACACACACACACAACAGTAAATGGCAGAGGATGTGGATTTCGAAAGGATAAGGAGGACATACAGGCTGTGGTGGTGGCTGTGCACGTAAATGGTCGGAAAACTCAAGGGTTAAGGTAAGTGGCCCTCCTTAACCCAGCCATATGCAAATTGTCGGTGCTTTTGTGAGCTTATTAAGTGCTCGAAAGTGCATTAAAAGAAATATACAAACTGCGGGAGGAGGGGCAAGGACCTGCAGTCGAAAAAAAAAACGCTTTCAAGTCAATCCACTCGGAAATGGGAAACAGGCGACTCCTGCATACCTTTTTTGCTCTTTTTCCCCAGGATGACAGCAGCTAAATGACCAATGTGCACTGGCAATAAAAATAATCCAGTTGCAAGATAGGGAAATTAAATAAGGAAATTTCTTATTTTTACCAACAATATATATATAATGTTTTGTACTATAAACGAACATAAATAATAATACAAAATACAACCCATATTTAAATAAATAAAAATAATTTCCTTAATTTAATTAACTCGTTTTTTCACTGTACTAAAACTATTCCCAACAAAAGCCAAACACACGTATTGCTTACAGGATTCCCTCCGCCCTACTTTTAGTGTAATTTCGTTAATTAAAAGGTGTGACAAACGTGGGGCCAGCGCCCCATAAAGTCTCAAATTACGGCAAAGCATCCTTCAACAAGCATGTGGCAAGGACAGTTGAGTCGGAATCATAGACCGCAGCCCCAGAAGCTTGCTCATTTGCATAGAGAATCAGAGCGTTAGTGCGTCAGAGGTTGAAAGGATGGGGGACACAAGGAGGGAATCTCCAAAGACACCACTTCAGGTTGTGTCACACAAAACCAGACATCGCTGCCAAGTGGCCACTTTGGCGTCTGAAGGACTCTGACGGGTCGGAAGTTCCTCTTGGTTCAAGGCTCTCTCAGGGAAATTAACTAAAAGGGTTGCCTATAAATAGAAGCACTTAGCTTAGGGTTGCAAGGGATGAGAGGGGTTTGAGCTTTGGTTGCTGTTTGAATCTAAAGTTGATTATTTTTTAATTAATAAAATTTAATTTATATAAATTTATGAATTTATATTGTTATTATAAAATAATTACATTTATAAGCTGGGAATCCTTAAAGAAAATTGTAGGGCTAATAGCAGGGAGAGATGCCTGTAAAAGCTCTTTAAAAGCACACATCCTTTTAAGGACGAAAGCTGAATTGACAAGCTTTTATACACAGGAACAACCTAAGAGTACCCAGGACAGCGTATTCGAAGCTCGTAAGTTTGGATAAAAGCTTTGCCGCTTAAGCTTTATATGCTAGGATAAAGGATAATAAGGAATCTCTGTTAACAGAGTATTAAAAGAATTAAAGGCCAAACTCTGTAAATGCTATGTTAAATTTTATATTTAAATAAATTCAAATTAAATAAGAAAATTAAATGGAAATCATTGAGTATTTAAAATTTAACCAGGTCAAGAGTCAATAAAAAACCTTTAAATATTATAGATTAATATTTGCTGATAATAAATGCTGCGGCTTTATAGGGACTTTTTTCCTCACTCATTATTATTTGGTTTAATATTTTCTACTTAGCTAACAAGTAATAATTAACAAATAATAATTAGCAATATATGTCAAACAGGGAAGCCCTCTCAAATATAGTTTTGCTTCAACAGTTTCCCATTCCCCACTCCCCGTTCACATTCTAATATACTTTTCTGAAGTGATACTTCCTTTTGCCTAGCCATAAAATTTGATGTCAACAATTTCTCTCGGCCTTAACTGATGTAACAAATTCGTTTAGGCCGCTCATTGTTTGCACACAACAACCCAGCGCCGCCAGAGAGGAATACATAAGGATATGGGGCTGACTCAGCGGCTTTGAGGCGACGCATCCTGCTTATGCTCGCAGGATGCAGTGCGACAAGTGCCACTTGAGAAAATGCTTTTACAAGGAGGCAAGTCAGGGAAGGATATTCGCCCGCATATGTGCGGTGGAAGGATAGAGTCGGGGGGAGCACACTCGTCTGCTAAATGCTGACACCAAAGACCGGCTCAAGGATTCTGCGGGCAAATAGACCGGAGTAACGGAGTACCGGAGTACCAAGACCCCAAACATCCTACTCCCTGGGCTATTCTTTGAATATCCTCGTAATAAAAGTCACTCGAGTGACATTTTTGAGCTTGCGGCCATAAAGCAAAAGGCAAACAAAGCTCAGAGTCTGGAGTTCCTTTTCGCCGTCGCTGTTTTTAATCGATTATTGTCGCATTATTGTTTTTCATCCCCTCCCCTCCACTCCATCGGCAGCTCCTGTTCCCGCATAAAAACACAAATCCTGTCTGAGTGTCGCATTGCAACAACAATGGTGACGATGCTGCAGAAAATGCAAATGCAAAAATCCAGTCAGCGACTAACAAAAGATTGTACATTGAACTTGTGCCGTATCAACATCATCAGAGCCCGTAAAGGAAGCGTTCGTTGGGGGGAATTGAAATGTCCTCGCATGCCCCGTGACATCATAATATTCAATATAAAAAATCGCGATACGAGAGGGGTCTGCGATATGGTTACCTTCGTTTATCTGCTGTTATTTACCCCTCCACACTTTTTATTTTCTCGTTGTTTTCGTCACGTTCTGCGATCAGCGATAAACCCAGAGGAAAACAGCTTTATGTAGGGGTCCTTATTTGATGCTCCTTATATTCCAGGCAAGAAATGCACGCGCCGGATGTCGTTAAAATGGCGAACACCACTTCCGGTGGGCGGTGCGAGCTCCACCTAGCTGTTCCGGTTCGCGAAAATATGTGAACTTACCTGAAAAGTAAACAAACAGTAGAAATTTCGATTAGTATGTTTTTGCCAGAGGCATACAAATGCTAATTTTATGGTCAGGATAAGGTGAATTGTGTAAGGATATTTCTCATTAATCCACTGCAGAAGATGTATGCGATGTATAAAGCCAAGAATTTAATTATAAATTGAACAGAAATGAAATTAAATAAAATATATGCTACGAAATGGGAGCTCACATTATCAACTAACCAAAAAAAAAAAGTACAATCCGCGGTCACAATTATGTGGCTTGGTTTCAGTTGAACTCCGAAAGCCAGGCAAACCACTGTCGATATTTAAATGCCGCGAAGTTAACAATAACTGAAGGATTCCGGCACAGCACAAAATATTTCAGATTAATATTTTTCACTACAGATCAAAGTTGTTGATGAACGCAATTCAATTTCAGAATGAAGTGAAATGAAATCTTCAAATAACAATTTCGACTTTATTTACACAGCCTACGTTGAAAGGTAATATTTCAAATCCTCAATATATTTTTAGTTTGTATTATAAATGACCTATACCAAAAATGTCTCGAGTGCTAAATGGCCTAAAAGCTAATTTTATAGTCAGGATAAGGTGAAGTGTGTAAGGATATTTCTCATTAATCCACTGCAGAAGATGTATGCGATGTATAAAGCCAGGAATTTAATTATAAGTTTGACAGAAATGAAATTAAATAAAATATATGCTACGAAATGGAAGCTCACATTATCATCTAACCGAAGAGAAAGTACGATCCGGTCACAATTATGTGGCTTGGTTTCTGTTGAACTCCGAAAGCCAGACCAATCACTGTTGATATTTAAATGCCGCGAAGTTAACAATAACTGAAGGATTCCGGCACAGCACAAAATATTTCAGATTAATTTGTTTCACTACAGATCAAAGTTGTTGATGAACGCAATTCAATTTCAGAATGAAGTGAAATGAAATCTTCAAATAACTAATTCGACTTTATTTACACAGCCTACGTTGAAAGGTAATACTTTAAAGCCTCAATATATTTTTAGTTTGTATTATAAATGACCTATACCAAAAATGTCTCGAGTGCTAAATGGCCTAAAAGCTAATTTTATAGTCAGGATAAGGTGAAGTGTGTAAGGTTATTACTCATTATTTCACTGCAGGAGATGTATGCGATGTATAAAGCCAAGAATTTAATTATAAATTGAACAGAAATGAAATGAAATATTATCAACTAACCAAAGGAAAAGTACAATCCGCGGTCACAATTATGTGGCTTGGTTTCAGTTGAACTCCGAAAGTCAGGCCAACCACTGTTGATATTTAAATGCCGCGAAGTTAACAATAACTGATGAATTCCGGCACAGCACAAAATATTTCCGATTAATATGTTTCACTACAGATTAAAGTTGTTGATGAACGCAATTCAATTTCAGAATGAAGTGAAATGAAATCTTCAAATAACAATTTCGACTTTATTTACACAGCCTACGTTGAAAGGTAATACTTTAAAGCCTCAATATATTTTTAGTTTGTATTATAAATGACCTATACCAAAAATGTCTTGAGTGCTAAATGGCCTAAAAGTTGGTCACTGGCACAGATCGCCTTCCTTGGGCCCGCATCCCCTCACTTGCAGAACTTTTGTTGACCGAACAGATTAGCAGCTAATGGGAGAGCACTCACACGGTAATTCCGACCAACTCAGCCATTAACAATTGCCGCTTGTTAAGAAGAAATCAATGGGGAAGCTGGAGATGCGGGGGCGAGGGATAAGTGTGAAGTTCTGCATATTAATCAGCCGAAAAAAGGCAGAGAGAATGAAATGCAGCTCCAGAGAAGATGATCGAAAATGTGTCAAAGACACCGGGCTCACATCAGTTCAGTTGTCAATTCCATTTCGTTGGGGAAGGAACATATATTCGTGCGATGCGGATTGCTGTGCACTCGGTTGCCTTGATTCAGGCAGGTGTGACTATCTTCATTATCATTGATAATTCATTCACACAGAGCGAAAATTATTATTGGAAATGTGTTGGAAATAAAATTCGCAGAAAATTAAAGTGAACAAATTAAAAGAAAGTAAAAAGATAAAGGTCAAGTGTTTGTGTTTTTGTTTATGCTTAATAAAAGCAAGAAAACTTTTATTAATGATAATAAATAAATAAATAATGCCTCTCAATAAATTTCAATTTCTTATTAAATTATTATGTGAGAAAAGCAGTCTTAATTCGAATCTCTCAAGAGCAAAGTTTTAAATTTTAAAATGTGGTCTTTACACAAACGTCGCTTGTAATTCAATTCAATTCTTATCGATATTTTATGCTAATTAACAACATAATAAAATATCTTATATGTAGATCAAGAAACCCAACTACAAACACAACAATTAACAACCACAAACTTTAGTTACACAAAGCTGCTCCTCTAATTAAACCACATTTGCATTGTGTCGTTTATGGACTCTAGTTTCAAATTCAATCCACTAATTTCCAATCACATTAAATAGATCTTTTTGTGCCTGTGCGCCCTGTGTGCACATTTGCCGATTGGTCTAGTTGCACAGTTTCGAGCCTAATGCACTTTCATTTCGTTGACACCAGTTTGTTTGTGGCTCGCTGCGGCAAGGCTGACAGGGCCTGATTACAGGGCCCGGCTTGGGCTTGAGCCGGGGCTTGGGGACAATAATGCCGCTGCAGACAACAATCAATTGCAGGAGGATATGGAGATGAAGGCTGAGGCGCTGGCGGAGGTGGGGCCAAGACCCGCAGTGCAAGTAAAAGTGACAAATGAAGTGGAAAGTGCCATCAGAATGAGAACGATGCTGATGCGGATGAGAAATCGGGGCCATGAGCGGCGGCGGTGGCAGGCCAACTACTTTGACACACAAACGGCACTGCTGTCTGGCCTAATGAGTCCCGGCCAGCTGCCAATATTGGGAGAACCCAGCCTGGTTAGCGGGCACAGAAGCACCGTTGAACAGCAATTACAATTACTCCGCCTGCAGCCGGACTACAAATTGCTATACAATGCCGACCATCACACCTATTTCCACCTGCACACGCTTTCCCGGGACTCAAATGCAAAAGCCGGGGAGGCACCGCATCGAAGACTTTTCCAGCAGGTCGTGGGCAGCACACTGACCGCTGCCTTTGGCCTCAACGTGATGAACAAGGACCTGGTGGCGGTCACCAGCGAGCAGGTGAATCTCTACGATGCCGCCTCCCTGCGTAGGTCCCGCTTCAATCCCTTCAATCCCACACGGTTAGTATGGCTTCCCTGCATCGGATCCCTCATCATTAACTCCTCTCCCCCATTATGTCTTCCCTAGCATCCTGATTCATGGTTGGCTGGGGAATGCAAATGCCAATATATACACCGCTCTGCTGCCATCCTATTTCGAACTGAATAATGGCAGCTACAATATCTTCACCGTGGACTGGGGCCGCGGTGCCATTGCAGACTACATAACGGCCAGTTACCGGGTGAAGCCGGTGGGGCAGGTCCTGGCCAAATTCGTAGACTTCCTGCACCAGGAGGCGGGACTGCGTTTCGAGGACCTGCAATTGGTGGGCTTCAGCATGGGCGCTCACGTGGCAGGGCTGGCGGGAAAGCACCTGCAGACGGGACGCCTTCGAATGATCCGAGCCTTGGATCCGGCTCTGCCCTTCTTCCGATACGCCCAGGAAAGGGAGCGACTTGCACCGGGGGACGCTGACTATGTGGAGGTGCTGCACACAAGTGTGGGCAGCTATGGCTTCGACCGACCCCTGGGCCATGCGGATTTCTATGCCAACTGGGGAAGCCAGCAACCGGGTTGCTTTTGGAATGAATGCAGCCACTGGCGGGCTTTCATGCTCTTCGCCGAGAGTCTTCTTCGGGATCAGGATACGGGTTTTGTATCGCTAGGATGTCAAGCCGACGAATGGCAACGGTTGACCCGATTCCAAAACTGCCCCAAGGATACTGGGATCAGCCAGACCATGGGCGGTGATTTGGCCAATGCGTCGGCGGAGTTCTTGGCCCGCAGACTATTATTATCTATCTATCTATCTATTATTTCAAAACCAGCGACCAGCCCCCCTATGTTATGTTAGCACAAAATGCCAGCGCCAAAGGATGGCGCAAATAAATAATAAACAGAACCGGAAAACTGGCTGCGAGAATGTAATGAGCAAGTACAGTTCGCGTTTTTATTTCTAATTAGTAAGTGCATGTTGCACTACACCCAAACACACACTCGCACACTCACCTGTGTGTGCCGGCGCGTGTGTGGTGCTGTTCCATTTCTAAAAGCCGGCTGGCAAAATTAAAAAATGCTGCCATGTGTAAAATGCTTTTCATGCCAGTCGCAGGCAGCAGCAGGAAAAGGGCAAACAAAAAATGAGCAAAAATTTATGAAAACCTGCAGTCAGGACATAGAAGCATACATATACATTATAGTAGGAACGAACATAAAAGTCAGGTATATTTCAGGAGGGAAAATCAACTAGAACTAGATATGCCCAAAATGTACCTAAAGTCAAATACTAATACAAGCTAAGGAGAATGGATATTAGAGAAAAAGTGTATTTATTGCAATTAAAATAATGAAGGATTCTCATTTTAATCAATCAATTGCTTGCACTTTAATTAGGGTTTAATAATATAATCCTGTTCTTCTAATTTTTTGCATTTACCACAGGAAAACCTAGAGAAAAATTTTAATAAAAACCCACCACACCACAGTCTCTTCTCCCGAGTCCCATTAAGATTTTAGACTGCCATTTGTGTATCATAAATTATATATATATAAAAAAAAGAAAATCTTGGCTAACCTCCCACCAGCTCAAGGTTTAATTGGCCAAAACAGCAGCGAAACTCCCCCGGAAGATAAAGCATACTTTGGGGCATTGAGTCCTTGGAGCTGGACCAAATGTCGCACGGCTGCCGCTAATGTGATTTTTACGCATCATTTGAGTGAGCAAGCAGCAATTGGCCAAAGGGCCCACCAACCAAGGGAAAAAAACAATAAAAAGCCAACATGAAAACTTGGCAGCTGCGGATGGATGCCATAGGAAATTACGTGAACAAATATTGGCAAAAGCAAAACAAATATTGCGCACAGCGTACCCTTGAGTTGGTAGAAAAAATAACACAGAAATATATATTTATAGCATTTTTAATATATCCAAGTTGGTATATTTCAATTCATTAATAGAACACACAGAATGTTGATTTAAGATTGCATAAAAAATTTTTTTCTTTGAAAATATTTGAGTATATAATTTTATGAGAAGGGTTTACTTTTTATTTCATATTTTGAATACATTTAACTTGACATTAACCTGCTTTTCAAGGCTATTAATTAATATGATTTCTAAACAAAATTGCAGCATGATTTCTGTTTTTTTTGCCTCAACATTTAAAGATGTAACTCAAATTTAGAATTTGCTTATTTTAACTCCTTACCATAACATGGTCTCTAAGTAATTCATATCCACAATGTTTTATTTATTGAGTTATTGAGTTAAATTCAGATTCACTGATCTGGATATGTTTTATTCCGTTTCACTGGCAACACAAACCGAATTAGTTATTTGCAATAATTCTCATCTCACTGGCAGCAGCAGCAATTGAATTAGCCAGCGACTCGGCCAAGAAATTCAGTTTGAGACTTGTGAATTAAATTCTTTTCCTTGGTTAACTTCTCTGATGATTTCCTTGCCGCCTCACAAAAAGAATCGAGCGAAAGGCGAGTCGAATAAAGCCCGTCGACTGTTGCCAGTTGTGCACTGCAAAGCAAACTGAAAATGTTCTCAGCCAAATGGAAAGACTGCAAAAAAGAATGCAAAAATGATGGCTAATTTGTGTCGCGTCTTCCAGCGAGGGGGTTGAGCATCGACGGGGTGTTGCTCTGGGAAGCCTATGAAATGTGGCCCGCACTTGAGCCAAAGAGTTGACGCACAAACTGCAAAACTGAACCAAGAACCGAGCTCTGAGCACTGAGAACACTGAGCTGAAAAGCTGAAAAAACCGAACAGAAAACTGAGCTGAGCCCTTAGACAATGCATTCCTAATTCCAGTCGAGGGGTTACCAAATCGGTTGGGGGTTGGGAAGGGTCTAACCAAAGTGCACGCAAAGAAAATACATTTTCCAACTGGGAAAATATGTCTTATGTAATTGCAGCTTGACTCTGTATATTCCTCAAAAATTCAAATATTTTGTAATATTTCTTAAATTTTTTTTTTGTAATCAATTAAAACTTTGAGATTCTCTGTGTACCAAAGAGTTAGCCGGCTTGTCAGCTGCCATTTCATGGCCTGGCAGCACATCCAGACAGAGCTAACCACACCCTGCCCCAGTCCAGGTCCTGGGAAGCAGTCATAAAGTGTCGCGTTCCGTGCTTCCGCTCCTGCTGTTGCTGCTGACGCTTTCCTTCCGCTCGCTTCTCACCTTTGCCTGTCCTGTTACCTGATGCCCACCCCTAACCCACAAAGGCTTCCGGCGCACGCACACACCAACGGACGGAGGACGGAGGATAAGTTTGCCTCGGCTTGCTGTTTGTCTCGGGCTGAAAGCGCATATTACTTTGGCTACAAGCGTCTCTTCTTGCAGTAATAAGCAGACGGATTAGCCAGCTATTCATCCGCTCATCCCTGGGAGCTGGGAATCTGTCTTTCCCAATGCCAGTCTATTGACAGCTGCACCCAAAGATGAAGTGCAAAATTTGCCTTCGGGCGAGACTACAAAAATCTTTATACAGCAAGTATATAAACTACACTGAAAATGTTAGGGGAATAATAGTTTTGAGGCTCTAAATAATTTAACAAGTAAAATTTATCTGAAGAATGGGATTTTAAAATATTGAATAATGTTTTGAATCTCAGCAATAATTCTTTATAAAATCTATATTTTAAATGGGTTTTCTATGCAAGCTTCCTTCCTTCAATTGCTGCTCTCTTTAAGGTGAATCTCGGGCTCCAAAGGAGGGCAACCAATGTATGACAAGATTGTGGCAATGCCTCCATGGGAGTGCGGAGAGATGACCAGGTGGCGGAGGCCTTGGTGGGTGGCCCGTGGTGGAAGTGAGTGGGCGGACGGTTGTCAACACACACACACAGCTGGAGGTCCGAGGTTAGGTGACCAACGGAACGCTTATTTAATTGAAAGGTCAGCCTGCAGGATACAGTTGCCTAAATCGGTTGGGTTGGAGCAATGGAGCAAACTTTGAATGGAACAAAAGGTTGATTAAAGCCAAAGCGCAAAGGGGGGGACACGATGGCGGGGATTAGTTGCCTGAAAGGATTTCAATGGAAGTGGAAATAGTTCAAGGGACAGTATTCAATTGAGTAGAGAATCGGTCCTGGCCAACTCAAGCAAGACGAACAAAGGCACACATAACCAAAAGTAATGGTCTTCAGTAAATGAAAAGAAAATAGTGGCCATAAAGGGGATTTACAGCTCGGTATTTGCTAGCTAATTCTACGGATATCCTTTTCATTGGATGTCAGACTAGGAAAGTAACTGCAATTAGGTCAGTTCTCCAACATAAAGGACAAATTTAAGTATCAGCCAAGTGGCACTTTTTTGAAGTTCAAGTTTCAAGCTGTTTCTATTTGTAACTTTTTCCTAGTATAGAAGGCCCAACCAATTTGCTGTTTATAAGTCCCTATTAAATTCTTAGAATTCCCAAACCAATGCACAACCCCTCATAATGCCACAATTTCAGCCACCTGAAAACCTCAAACCGCTCGACACAAAAGTTGAGGTAACTATCGATATCCCAAGTGCCGAGTTACAATTACATCATTTCACAGACAATTCCAAATCGAACAAGGACTGCGCTGGGCTTTCATGGGGGCTGGCAGGCAGTAGATGGTGGATCTGCACTTAAATCCGAAACTCACTCAAACAATTAGCTCAAAAGGTGAGGGCCACCAGAGGCGAGGGGGCTCTGAGTCACGGCGGCGGCGGCGGCGGCATCGTCAACTGAAGCCCTATGAAAAAGTTTCAGTTTTTGCGCAAACAAATTGGATTATTCGATTACGTGTTTGTACAAGGAGCGCATTGTGGGGCGCACAGAGCAGAGGTGGGGCAGGTGGGTGGGTAGGTGGCGGGGCAACCAGGTGAGCTGCAGAGGGGGGGGGAGATGAGCTCGGCTTGTAAAGCGGCCAAGGGAACAAGTTTTTAAGGGCACCGCTGGGGTTTTGGTTTCTTTTTCATAGGGGTTGCTGCAGTTCTTCTTGTTTGATTTTGATTTATTTGGCATTTGTTTGCCAATTGGCAAATGTTTGCCAATCCATAGAGACCAGAATGGTGATCCATAATGGATATACTCCATATGCATTCTAAGGAAATTTACACAATTCTCCTGCATTTTCTTTTGAATTAACTTTTCAAAATGCTGGTATTTAATTATTTGAATTTTAGGTAATTTTTTAACTAAAGAAATAGTTAATAAATAATAAAATAAAGCTCTAATATTAAATGGAAAAATAACTTGAAGCAGTATCCCAATGAAATTTAATAGAACTGCTTTTGGAAAATCTTTATTAGCTTGAATGAAAAATTCTTATAAATATGTGCCAGATAAATACCATATTTCCGTTAAATAAAAATCTTATATCCTTAAAATTATTTATGTTGAATTGAATCCTTACTCCACCGATATTTAGCACCCTTCTCTCTTGCAAATATAAAAACTTCTGCATTGATGGTCCTTAAAGGAAGCTTAAAAATAAATTCCAACCAGCTGGCCGGCACACAAATTGAAAGTCAATATAGCTGAACAGTTGGCAAACACCTCATGCTGCCAGCAACTGAAATTTATTGTTACAAACTGGCTTAATTGCTGGTCGGTGGTTGGAAGGGGCTTTTAAAATTCAGCCCGACTCCCTTCCTAAGCTTGTGTTGATCGAGGGAAAAATGGATACAGGGAGCATGGTGAAAAGTCTGGGGCACTTTGATAGCTTGCTTTCAAAATGAATTTTATATATAGTGGCTCTGGACAGGTGTTTGGCATTTGTGGAATATATGGGAGCGTTTTTATTTGCTTTGTTCGCAGCTGTCAGGGTGCCTGTCAAATGGTGCGTACGAGTGATTTTTAATTTAAATTTAAATCAAACATGAGCTGCTCCAACCTAGGCACTGGGGTTCGCCTTAATAATGAGTCTCAAGGCAGCCCGCAGCACCGGAAGTCACCCAAAAACCAACAAACTAGAGGAAAAGCCTTGGCAGGGGCGTCAAGGTAAAGTGTGAAGTACGAAAGTTCGGGAAAACAACAACAGCATGTGCAAGTTATGTAAAATCGATGAGCTCGACTCTGGCGCTATTTTGCTGACTGGCTGACAATTAACCCTTTACGTGCCAATTGCCAGCAATATAAGTTAACCCACACACACACGGGGACGCATGTGTTGAAAGCCCTTCGTTGCCAACAAACAAAGTCAGCAGAAATCCTGGCATTTTAATTGGCCCAGCCGACGCCTTGAAGTTGGCCATAAAAAGTTTCCTTCCAGTTAACTTCAAAGGCTTTAACGGAAACATAACCTTACAGCAAAACGCCTTAAAACTTGCGTTGGCCTGAGTAATTAAATAAGGTCCTTTGTTTACTTGCTCGTCCATTTCTGTAGAATTTTGCATCCCGGAGCACCCTCTGCTAGTACTGTTGAGCTCGCAATGAAAATTAATTAAGCATACGCCATGTGTGACAAGGGTAGGCCTTTGGAATGGTCAAAAATGGGTAAGCTTTAATACCAGTTAAAGAGTGGCCGAGTCACTATAGAAAAAGGTTTTACATTCCACGTTTTAATCTTGGATGAAAGTTTTGGGTTAACTGTGAAATAGTCCTCTTGTTTTCTACACTTTAAAGTCGTCCTGTTGTCTCAATTTTAATTATTTATTTACCACAAGAAACCAAGTTTAATTTAAGGCAAGAATATTTGCAATCAAAATAAAACGCTGTCATGAAATTTAACCGACTTCTTTCAATGATAAAACGCATATATCATTCTGTTCAATAAAAAATCTCCCCCAAAAGTAACTTTGCTTACCATTAAGCTGGACAGTCACCCCCGGAAAGCCATACACCCGCACATATGACCGATTTTCTTGGCTCTCTTTTTATTGCCGGATGTGCTATGCAAAGATCCCGACAACCAACCCAACTGGGATTGTTCGCCATACGTCAGGACACTACAGATTGAACGGTTCTGCATTATAATTCATTGAGCGAGCATTGCGATTTTTGGCATTCCTTAACTGAGCTGCAATTCCCGGGAAACGGAAACGAAAAAGAAAAACACACACACCCTGGGTGGTGGGAATCCCCGCAACTTTTAACAATGACATTCGCTGACCCCCGCCGCCGCCCATTCGCCCCGCCCCCTTCTGCTGGGCAAACAGAGCGCAAAAAGTGCATATGCCAGGGGCTTTTGTGAGTTCCGAACTCCGAGTAGTCCCAGCAACTTTGCCCCACCGCAATTTTTGTCGTTTGTTGGCATTTCACTTCCCCACTCTCGGCCATCCACTCCTTCGCTCTGCCACTTTTTTATTTACCCAGATTGTTATACATGAGTTTGTATTTCATTTCATGTCGTACGCAGGCGGCAACGAACAAAACACTTGGGAAAAAAATTAAGCAATTTATAACAGAAATGTTTTCGTTTATGGCTGCTGAAGGTAAATATGCACGAAATAACCAAATAAACCGCTCGATTTACACTAATTGTTCGATTGTTTTTCACCACTAAATGGTTTATTAATTGTTTGCATTTAATGTTTAAATGGATGAAAGTATTTCAGAGCTATGTATACCTGAGTTATAATTTAAAGCAAAAATAACCTTTCAATTTCCAGTTGATTTATTCTGTTTGATTTCCTAATCCGTGTTTGTTTTAGATAAAAACATTTCAAGTGTCTAATAAATATACAAGTTTATTAAAATAAAAAAACTTAAAAGGAAATATAAATATTATGCTTGCAGGCACTTGAACTTTATTCAAAACAACTTGCTTTTACTTTCCCTGCGGAGCTGGGCTAAACTTAGTTTTGGTTTTCATTTTTTATGGCAATTATAAAGGCCGCATGAGTTGACAAAAGCGCAAAAACCAAGTTCAAGCTAGCTTATCCCAAAACCCCCTCCATTTTGGAACCACTTTATTGCCACTCGGCGAAAGTTTGATTAAATTTATATTTGAATTTCTGCTTTTAAAGTTTCCCCAATGAAAAATTGTTTAATCCCGGACAGGTAAAGGGATTTCGAATGGTCAGGAGCCGCCAGCCAAACCCAATTAATAATTCGTTGAAATAGACCCTTTCAGTGCGTATTCAGTAAAACAAAAAAATCAATATAATTAAGCATAAGGCCCTGGGCTTACCCTGGATATAGAGAAGTGACACTCATCTCAGATACTGACCTGCAATAGACAGAGAGAAGAGCGGAAAAGAAAATACGGTTATAATGAGGTCAATTATGATTTTTAAGTTGACCTAAAGTCTATTAGGAGGGAAGAGCTAAAGATAACGACGATAAACAACAACATCAACACGAGCAACAACTTCAACTACGTTTAACTACAAAATTAAGTTGTCTGTTTACTTATTTATTTATTTTCGTATAGAAAAAGAGACTTGCATCAACAGCTTACGGGGCAAAGTACATTTTTTTGTTTGTGCCGCTGTAATGCTGCAAATTGCATTTCCCCTTCGGGGGTTAGACGATATCCCCGGGTTGCCAGGGAGACGAGATGAAAAAAATCTGCAAAGTTGATAGGAAAAGCGCAACAAAACCAGCTGAGAGCGACGCAAAGGACGAAAATCGGATACAAAAGCGGATGTTCAAGTGCTCCTTTCAGTTTCTTTTTTTTTATATACTATATATATTTTTTAACCGTTTGCAGACGGGTGAAAGTTGCTCAAAGTTAAGCGTTGGACGTCCGCCTGATGATGCCCATCAAAAACTCAAAATGAGAACAGCATAAAAACGTATTAAATGTCAAGTTAGAGTGGCAAGTTTGCACCGGGAAACTCCAGATTATCCAAGTCATTGAAGGAGGCAATTAAATGAAGGCAAGTCATCAAAACGAATCACATTGAATGGATAGTTGGAAGGGTGTCAATACTTTGAAATATAGGAAATAGAAGTTAAAATTAAACTGCTTAAGGCACTCAAGCCTCCTTATTAGCCTAGCAATATAAAATCAAATAAAGGACACAAGATTTATAAATAAAATTAAGTTAAAGTGCAATGGACTGCCAAGTCAAAGAGTTGCCAAGCTGCAGCCAAGAGAATTGGCTGAGTAAAGAGGTTTTATGAGACAGAAGTGACAGTCTGAGGCTGAGCTGCTCACAGATTACATTATATTATTTAGAGAGAGCCAAGAAAGTAGATAAGATTATTAAATTTCTCAAAATATTCAAAGCATATTTGGCAAATACTAAAAATATTTTAATGCTAGCCTTTTATCAGGTTAAAACTCGGTTAAAGCTTAAAGTTTTATACACAATTTTCATGAGAAATCACTGCACTCCCCAATTCCCTATCACTTCTGGTCGCTTCTACAATCAACATCTCACACGTTGACACAAGTTTCATTAGAGAACATATTGAACCATGGGAAGCAGAAGTTATCCTTCGGCTGGACAAGATGAACAAGGATCCGAGAAAGAAGTGCACGTGCCAAAAGTCTCAAGTTTAGCTGTTGCTGTGGCTACTTGCAGAAAAAAATTGCCTTAAGGGGAAAAACAACAGACACGAGAAAAAACGGAGCAAAATTGAGGAAAAACCCGACTGGCATGTGCAAAGGGATGACGACAGCTCTTTCTTGTGGTCCTGGCGTGGAAAACGCGATGTGAGCGTTGGCTTGGCCTTTGGCGAATTTCTTATTGCTTGCATGCGGCCACAGATACTCGGTGATGATGGGAGCAGCGAGAAAGGCAAAAATCGGTTTTGTGGTGAAAAAAATTCTGTTGCATATTTATATGTCCAGGAAGCAACAGAACGTTTGAAGGCTGTTGTAATTAAAAAAGCAGTGAAAATCCACAGCCCACAGTAGTTGCATATGAACTACAGTGCAACTTCTTAAATATACAATTTATTCTTAGCGGAAAACGGCTTTAGGAGTTTAATTTTATTGAATAATTCTGGTATATCCTGAAGGTTTAACCTATATTGAATAATATCTCTGGTAAATCCTTAAGGTTTAACCTATATAAAGTAAAGTATTTGCATCACACTCATATAGTTTTATAAAATATATATATTAAATCTTTTATGAAACTGAAAAACTCATCCTAATGAGATTCCACTGTACTTCTTTTCGCCTTTTATGTGAATCAGAACCCAGAGGGGGTGAGCTTGTAGTCTGAAGGATGTAAGAGTCGCAACGCTTGAGGATGCTTGTGCAAGATTTATGATGTGTTAGTTTTTTTTCGAGTGGAGTTCTTCGCCCAACATGCATATGCATATGCTCAAGCCAGCGAGCGAGGTGGAGGACATGCAATTGCTGCCTTCCATCCCGAATTTTCCTCCCCCGCGTTTTTGCATTTGGCAAATGGCGCTCAATTTTTTAATGAGCGCAGCGGCGGAAATGTGGAAAATGTCGGCGTGCCCGTATGAACGAACGAACGAGCGAGTGTGTGTGCGGGTGTCACTTTGATTTATGAACATCGGCCTGGCATCCGACAGATTTTGTCATTTTCAGCTGTCGCTCTTTGTGGTGGCAAGTGCGCTTTTAGGCGGGCGCCGCGAAAGAAAATTATTTTTAATGGTCACAGCCATGAAGTGTCCTCCTCCAGCCCACACTCATGGATATTGATACGTAAGCCCTTCTACTTCTCCGGAGCACTTAAACTGTATTTACGCACATGCGTCCATTAATCAAGCAATTTATCAAAACATGTCATTCGACCGGGGACGTTCGGGGACTTCTTCTGGCACAGGAAGGAATCGACTTGTGGGCCCAGATTGTTCAGTTTGCATTCGCAAATGTGTGACGGCATCTCGTTGGACCTGTCAATCAAGTCGACAACGACAATGATCGTTCATTCGCACACTTCCGTGGGCCAATTATCTGCCGTGCAGTGACAGCAAATTTGCAAAACACTTGGAAAAAATGAGTACATAGTATAGGACTTTTTATCATAAAAAATATTTAATATTTGTCTCATTTTGCAACACTTTCTCCAAGTGTAAGTGGCAAAGGCTCAAGCCTTAGAGGATCTGTGCCATATTTACATGCATAAGCAGCTACACGCCCGAGATGGCTATAGTTTATCAAAGGCAGCAAACATGGCTTGGAAAACAGGAAGGAGGTTAATAACTGCCACACTCTGCCACGCACACAGTCCCCCTGCCCTGTGTGCTCTCACTTACAGCAGGATAATGCAAGGTTTGCGATAATGTTTGAACAAAACGAGCAGACACAAACAAAATGAAGGAAGGAGTAGTGGAACATAAAAGGATATGCGAGTATAGGCAAGCATTTAACCTCTCAGAAGTCGAGCAATCCATCAGGAGATTGGCTTTCACTGGATTGATGGTGGAGTAAATATTTAAGATCCTGTGAGTCAATGGGTAAAGGATCAAATGGCTTACGACGAATTTTGGTTTATAATTGCTTATACAAGAGTGAAACTATAAGTTTGTAAGACATTTTTACCTTTAAAAAGTATAGTTTTTCAGATTTCTTTACCTAACTTTCCCTGATATATATCTCAACCTATTTATTTTATGACTCAAATTATGAATTTCTGAAGCTGAAGTAAGTTTTTAGCTTTCTCTCACATTTTCAAAAAACCTGAACTTTCCCCTTTTTACGCAACTTTTGACTTCATTTTCATAAGAGTATGCCTAGACGACTTTTTCCATTCTCTAGACGCCTCTTCCTGTTTCTATTTAGTCAACATTTCCCCCTCAGAGCCGCAGGATGCTGCTTCGCATTTCCTCATTTTCCATCTCCAGGCATCCGTTTTGCATAGTGCGCGAATTTAAAGCATACTTCTAGGGGCTCTCGGCGAAGCTCAAGAGTTTTCCCGCATTTCGGCAATTCTCGCATCCCATTTCCTTGGTCCTGCGCTCGCCTGCGAGTGTGTGGGTGCTTACACATGCAAGTGTGTCGCAAGTGTGTGTGGCATACTTTTTTTGGGGCGCACACTCCTTTTAAATCAGCATTCATTCATTTTTACGGTCCTTCGGTTTTCTTTTTTCTTGGCCTACAAGCAGGCCTCCTTCACATAATTGAATTTTTATGACCGAGGCGACAAGCCGTGGAACAAGTAGCGAAGGAGAGCCAAGAACAATAAACCAAAGAGCCATAAAATAGCCATAAATTCAAATTTTTGAAAGCGCCTAGGCCGCGCAGCACAATGTTTTTTTTTATTACCTGCCATAATCGAAGTTTGGTGTTCGGAGTTCGAACTTATTCATGTGTCCGCTTACTGCGTCCAAACATGCGACAATTTCGAACCGCAATTGCAGCTGCAATCGCGACCTGAACTTTGTTTAGTGTTTGCACAGAGAAAAACTATGCACAAATTAATATGTTATCTTTTTGTATTTGAAGTATACATTTCTTAATATATTCCTACATTAAAAACAAGATAAATTTAAAACATAATTTGATATTTAACTAAATAGAGCTTGTAAGAGTGAAATTACCTCTCAAGAGCTTAAATTGTATTGCAAAACAACCTCCATAATATTAAGAAACTACAACATTTATTTCTTCCTTTCGAAGCAACCGCAGTTTTTTGCCATAACATTTTTTTCCGGGGCGAAACTTTACCCGTCTAGCCCGAAAAAGGCATTTCCGGGCAATAAAACTCCGGCGCGTTGCAATTTCCATTGCAGAACACAGTGAGAGCGCAGTGCAATGAACCGCAGGAGCGGAGACAGCAGCAGGACGGACAAACTTTTGAACATGGCGTGATTTGCGCCTAAAAGTATGCACAAACTGCAAGTACAAAGCGCAGCCTGATAAGCGCAGAAAGCAGACAGGCTGCGGGGAATAAAGGTGTGGGTATGGGTAAGGGGTAAGGGGGAAAAGCGGTCCAGACAACGAGACAAATGCAGAACTGACGGCCATTGCAAAGGCAGTCTTTGTTATGCCCCAAAATGACCAACCCAATGTCTGGTTTATGTTTCATTTGGGGGCCTCTTTGTTGGGGGATGATAGCTAAAGGTTTATTTAGCTCCCAAAAGCTCTTTCCATTTTGATTTTGTGAGCTGCAAAGCGAAGAGAGCCTTTGAGGGAATACTCAGCAAGACAACAAGCCAAAAACCTTCTCAGGAAAAAGTAGAATTAGGATTATAAGAGCCAGAAGTAGACTTTTCCAAACGAAAGCATTTCGATTTTAGTTTTGATTTAAGATTTAAGAATTTGGTATTATAAAATTCAAGGCTCAAACAATCAGTAAACCCTTCAAAATAATTAAAATAATAAATGTTAATACTTTTTAATTCTTGCCAAAGATTTGTTTTCACATTTAAGTGCAACCTTTAGAGAAAGAAAATTCATCATTGCAAACTTTTCCACCAAATAAAACAAGACATTTGAAAGTAATATTTAACTTTTAACCCAAAAAACCCGGCTCACATATGTATATCCTTTTATCCTCAAAATATTCCATTTGACAGCAATTCTTAAACATTCCCTTTCTGTTATTTCCTTTAATTGCTCACACTTTATCTCGCTTCGTAAGCAACTTTCTTTCGTTTTTGTTTCTTTTTCGGTTTAGCATCCTTTAGCATCCCAACGTTGTGCCAAGTTTCCCGGTTTGTATAAAAAATGTATTTTCATTTCTCTCAAAGTGAAAAAAAATTTATCACGTTGAGTTTTTGCTGTTTGCTGTTGCTTAATGTTCAAGTGTGTCGCCTCCCTCTGCCTCACTCTCTGGCCATTTTTCAAAGTATTTTCTAGTGTGTGCACCAGCAAGGATACGAATGTGAGTGTTGGTGCGTCTGTTTTGTGCAGCTTGTTAAATATTTATCTGCCCTTTTTTATGTCATGAAAGAGCATAGAGTAGAACTCACAAGGGCAACGAGAAATTTAGAAGAAAAATCGACATGTGAGAGGGATATTAGGATATCCTTGGCCTAGAATATATTTTATAACTTTGTTTCAATTAAAAATTGCATATTAAAATGGGCTTTAATTGCTGCAACTTAATAAAGCATTAAATAATTTCTATTTACAGAGTATTTAATATTCGATTACTGCCATCCTTGAGTCCTGCTTCACGTTCCTGTTGATATTCCGCCACTTTCACTATGCTTTCATGCTCTACATTCCGTTTTAATGCATTTTTTTTTTTAATTAGCAGCAATTAAAAATTTAAGTGGCATTCGCAGCCGACAAGAAACATGGTCAAGGAGCTTTTGGCATGTCTTAAAGCCACATTTCTGTCTGCGGCCAGGTGAAATTTCATAACCTAATTAACTTGGAGCGGCTGCCCACTCAACTCCTTAAATTCGGACAAAGAAATTTCCATTTCACCGGCCGTCCGGAACGGAAACTTGAAACTCTGGAAAGTTGCTCCTTTCCGGACACAGCTAATTGCACTTTTTGAGTTTCCAATTATAGTTGGTTAAATATTTATTTAAAGCCAAATTGTGGAGTAAGCTGCAAATGTGAAACGTGGCCAAAGGACTAAAAGGACGCCCACAGCATGGAATAACGTGACTTGCTATTTGTGTAACCTCGCCAAGGATCGCAGCCCCTATATACACCGATGTATATGTACCCGTTATACAATGATGCGGGCGGAGGACGAGCAGCCAACAAAAGTTTAATTGAATTTCCTTCACCTGGCCAAAGGCTCGCTGACGTCAAATGGCCAACGGTTGCGTCTCTGCCCTCTGCCCCCATATCCATCACTGTCCGAGCTCTGTTCTATGGAAAGTTTCTTGGATTGTGTCAAAGTCATCCAGATTAATTTAGTTTAAGTGAAGCGCAAGAATATTGAATATAATTATGTGACCTACATTATATTTTTAGCAAAGCTACGGGGAATTTTCCAAGACTTTTTCAATTTCTTAGGAAATTTACACATATATGTAGGCTTGAATTATGAAAAATCTATAAAATCGTTTAAATAAAAGCTAAAATAAAATATTATTTATAATAAAAGTCCTTCTGGCTTAACTTAATTCTTTGTTAAAGTTTTTTAAGCTCTCAGTAATAATTTATAAAATAATTGTGTTGAGATAATAAATATATTTATATACACATTTAATTGAACATTAATAAATCGATATAAAGTTATGGGATGATTAACCCATAAGAACAATACCATACATAGCGAGTATTAACCCAGAAATGTCCCTCACGTTGTTTCAATGCATAAATTATAATAAGGATAATCGCATTATGCGAAACACTGCACATCACTTACTCGATGTTAACGTTAAGTTAATTGAACGCATATTAACCCCCCTAAGACCTTTGCACAAAACTCCGCCAAGCAAATGCAAATAATATGCTATTTAACCTTAAAGCACTTCCGTCAAATTACGGCTGTGGCAAATGTGATACGATATCGTTACAGTTATCGCTTATCGAGCGTGTGAGTCTCCAAATCTATCCGCCACGTCCTTGATCGCCTGCCCCCCCCCCAGCAGGAACTCCGAGTTCTCCCCTTATGCAACACGCAGGCTGCATATTAAGCACTTGACTTGTGAGTGCGTATCTGTATCTACGTATCTGTATCTACACGTATCCATGCATTTGCATCTGCGCGTGTTTGTGTTCAGGCAAGGCACAATATATTCATAGCCTCCGCTTTTGGACTCATTATCATTGACTTCCATTGGCAGACTGTCGGAAGGGGGTCAGGTTTGAGTGGCTTCGTATCTGTAGGATACAACCTATGCTATCAAATGTGGCGATCTTTTAAAGGTTTCAAACGGATTTAAATGGATTGTATACAGCTTTAAAGATATATAGGTTCGATTTGATACTTTACAAGTTTATTTCGTATTAACAAAGTATCTTTAAAGTACAATTAATTCCATTCTTTCACTATAAAGATGGGCAAAAATCTATTGAAATGCTTAAATCATTGCATTTGCTTACACATCGTTGCGGTTTCAGATTTATTTTTCAACTTGCGTCTGTTTGCACACTTTCGAATAGATAAACGCATTTAAATTGCAAGGAAGTGCAAACTTTGCCACCGCCGCCAACATAGTTCATGGCTGCTCCCTCGAAAATTTATGTTGACAACGTGCTGGGGCCACTGCACCACCGAAAAACCAACCCGAGCTCAGCTTCCATAGCCCCCTTTGCCTCTGGCACGGCATCCAGCTGTGAGAGCCGAATGAAATGACCCAACCAAACCAGCAAGTGCCGTGCGCTTATTAATGGGTTATGTGTGCAGACCACAAGTTTTTTTTTCGCTCTGTCCCTAGAGATACTTGAAAAAAAATTGTTTTAGTTTCTCAAAAGTTAGTTTTTGAGAACACTTTCAAGTTAATTTAAGGCCGTTAAAAGAAAACTCTACTTTGAATCTCATCTTTACATCTCTTAAAACATTTTTGCGCTTTATTTGGATATTAGATTTAAAATATAAACAAAAGTTTAAAGGCCTTTATGATTTTATAATAATATATTTTAACTTTAATTTTAGCAATTTACATATATTATTAAATTTTTAAATTTTTTCCTAGTGTCCAGAGGGTCGCTTTAAAGCCACAAGGGGAGAGCAGGAGTAGTGTAACTTTTACTACTTGCTCCATGCCACAGGGGAGAGTTTCCACCGAAAGTTTTTCCTTGCCCCATGGCATAAAGTTTTTGGCACCGATGATGACCCCCCCCCCCCTATCTTTCATTCCAACCACATTCCCTCTCCTCTGAATTTCTATTCTATTCTCATCGTAGTTCATTTTTGGTAATTTCCCGCCTTTGACTAAAGCAAATTATGAGCTTCATTTGCATATTCGCAACGAGTGAGGAGCAACAAAAGGTAGAAATTGAAAACGCGATTTGCACGAATTTACAATCGAAATTTACATAAGCCCTCCCGCACAGCTCCTGCCCTATCCATGGCCGAAAGAGGTGTTTTGTCGAATGCATAAATCATCGAAATATACACGAACACGCACCGTGCACCTTGTACAACATGGCGTATTGTTTATTTCGAATTTGGGATTCCATCGACGAGAGCGAATCAAAAATGGAAAATGCCAATGTAATCCTAATGAAGACAGCTGCTACGGTAGCTATTGCTGATGCTGCATGTCGATCTGGTGTGCTGGCAATAAATCCTCTTTGCCGTTCAAGGAAATTAACTGAATATTGCGTATACGCAGTGGAGGAAATGAAGTGGTTTTCCCCGACAGATGAAGTCCGAGTTCGGAAGGTTCCTGGAAAAATCCCAGCTGTGCATGAACTAAATATTTCCAAGAGAGCTTCTGTTTCAACCGACCGTTAAATTCCGCCTTTGTCAATGTAATTGTCAATTCAAGGAATTGACTAGCCAACGCAACTTGACCCAAAATGTAGTCAAGTGCAAACGGAAAACCCCAAAAAAAGGGGGACAAAAAAAGCTGAGCTTCTGACGTAATTAAAGCCTCGAAACAAGCGGAAGTTTGGCCAAAAAAAAGGAATATGAGAGGAGAGCTCTAACAATACGCTTCCTGTTTGGGAAAAGCGAAAAAGGAGCAGCTCGTCCGACTGGGAAATTAAAAGTGCCGCAGCCAAAACAACCCACGAAAAAAGGAAATAGTGAACAGAATCAGGTGAAAGGACGACAATAATTGGAACAGTACAACGGAACCAAGTCGAGTGTGTTGCCGCCTTTTTGCAACATTGCAGCAATGTGTGTTGCAGCAGCAGTCGCAGCAGCAGCAGCAGCAGCAGCTGTTGCGCCACAATAACCGACTAACGTTGAATGGCGACAGCCGCAGAGCAACTTTAATTGATTGTGGTCTTGGTTGCAGGCAAAATGTGCTCTCATTTCGGGGAAGCTTCAAAGGAGGGAAAATTGCGGTGGAAATTACAGAAGACCCACTGCTCTCCAGCATCAGGAAATGGATTATTAAACCGAACGAGAGGAAATTTTGAAGGAATTGAGGTCCTAACGAGTTGATTATAGCGTCCCTTTGCTATCCTGAAATCAGCTCAAAACCGTGTCTAACTTGCATTCAATTAAACTCAAAGTTAAATGCTCCCCAGCCACGGATTATATATAGTATACTTTCATGCGCAGCAGTTGCAAAACCGCAACAGCAACACGAAGCACCAGTGCCAGTTTTAATTTCTAAACATAAATTTCAAAGCAATTAATTTCCCGCAGTTTTCTCTTTTGTTGTTGTTGTTGTAGTTGCGTGCTTCACGCCATTTTCTATTTCAGCTATTTTTTTGTTTGTATTTGCACAACTTTTTTAATGTCATGAAATTTTAACACCTTTCTCCGCATTTCTCGGGCTTGTTTCGCATATCGCGTATATCGTTTGTCAGTTTCGGAATGTGGCAAATGTGCTGGACTCACGCATTCCGGCAGCATTTTGGAAAATGAAAATAAAGAAAGGAATCCCCGCCGCAATCGCTTCGCTTGGGACAATTTACCGGCGATTGTTATCGCCAGTCGTTTGTTACAATTGCACCCGCAACACAATAACTAAAAAAAAAAAACAAAAACAAAATGCCTGCACAATTACACACATAGACTTAGGCTCTCCGATTTCCATTTCCATTTTTCCCGCTGCGCCATTATAAATAACAAACAACGAAATTGTTTATAATTACACATTAGCAGATAAAATATTGCATGTTGCCCATGTTGGCAGCCATTTGCTACGAGTGTCCGTGAGTGTGTGTGTGTGCCACCAATTTGTTGGCCAGGCTTGCTCAACATGGCTCGGGGTTTTTTCCTTGCCATGGTAATTGTTATTGCAGTTCCTAGCCCACTATTTCTCTTTTTTCTATGATGTGTTATATGGCGCTAAAGTGTTGTCATTATCGTCGATTACGAATGCGATTATACAATTATCGTTTTGCTAGCCAGGGACATAAAACGATTACAATAATTTGCAGCCTTGTAGTATGGAGTAAGTGTCGTGTCCTTTGTGTGAAATATTAAGTATTTGTCTGATTATCCTGCAGCATCTATAATTGAGATACATTTACATGAGAACCCGTTAAATTACGAACAAGAAAACAATTCACAAATGGCTTTTCACACACTTCTGTCTAAAACGGAACACCTGTAAGCAGGGATTTGATTAGAAGGACTCGACATACCAACAGGATTTGACACTGAGAAAAAACCTATTCATGAACAGGTTTTATTTTATTTTAAAATAAAATTTGTTTAATTAATGAGATGTCTTAAAAGTAATATTATAATTTATTATTAAATCTATATACTAAAGTCTTAGCAGATATTCGAGGACCTATAAATCTCTTCCTTCTTTGATAATCCTTATATCTCGGTGCATGAAAGAGGCCATAAACACGTACGCTCCATTGGTGGCACATTAGAGACATTAAAGGCTCCTCTGCCTTTACCATCCCTCCTTGCTTAATGTTCTACAAATTGTGGGGCAAATCTGTCTATATTTGTGGGCAATAAAATTATAACAACATGAACTTGCAGCCCCCGACAGCGCAGCAGGTCCCTTCAGGGCTTCTCCAATGTTGAAAGCTGCCAAATGCAACAGGATAACCTTCCACTTTCGGTTATCCCAACCCTCAGCTAAACACCACAGGCATCTGGCCATTGTTTTGGCCATAAATGTGTTTCTGTTGTTTGCTCCCTAATTGTTGCATTTTGAAGGACAACGTGGCGTATGAGTAATGTGGACACAGCCACAAGGCCAGAATTTAAAGATTTTATTTTTCTGTTCCTATCGATCTCAGTGGGAAATTTTTTACTTTTACTTTCTTTGTAAATTCTAATCAATACTAAATACATTTCTCTAAAAATACAAAAATTTTGGCCAATTAAAACAGAAATAGAAAACGCTGCAAATAAGGAATCTACAGTTAAAACATCTTTACTGAATGACAACACTAAAGTAAGACTACTGATACACAAAGTTAAATAAATCAAATAAAATTAATAAAACTTCCCAGCAAAGTATACAATTTTGAGAAATTAAATGAAAGGCGAAACAGCAAACACATCAAACATTCCAATTAGACTCCAAACATTTTTGGTTTAATTGCAGGCCAATTATGTAAATATATATCTTTGGTTTCTCTTTAGCACACAAACACACACACAGAATATTAGAACGACAAGACGATACAGACACAGATTGAAATTAGGCATTTTGGGTGGATTATTTGGATTTTTATTATTATATATTTTGGTTTATATGTCGAGTTACGGGTGGGATTGATCAGCTGGTTAGAGCTTACCTTGTGGCTGTCAGGCAGGCAAACGCTTTAATTGGTGTCTGAAACCTGCAATGTAAAAGAAAACCGGAAAAGAAAAGAAGAAAAGTTCGCCACTGGTAAAAACAATTTTCTTTAAATCGATCTCTCGGTTAAACTGCTCTCTCGGATATATGTAGTAGTATATATAGGTTTGTCCCTGGGTTGGTTATTGTTTTAGGTTTTTATTTTCAGTAACTACAAAAAATGGTTGCATCAAATATATGGGCAAATGTATGTATATACGGATGTAAACGAGTTGGCAACATTTTTGGGAATATTTTCTTTTAGTTTTTTTTTGTGTTTTGTTTGTTTGTTTTTTTGTTGATGGCCGACCACATTGAAAAATGGGTTGTCAATTAAAATACATGGTTCGTTATTTGGTGGTTTATTCAGGGGGGATGAGGTGGGACCGGTGTTTGTAAAATATTTACAAAATGCACCAAATGTTTGCATTTGCCATGAATTTCATTTAGTTTAACGCCATGAACAAGAGATAGAAAAGAGAGTGAGAGAGAGAGAGAGACAGTCACAAACACGCAGAAAATTATTTACATGGGGTTTTCCAAAAAATTACTTGAATTGCGTGTCAAGTGGAGCATCATTGAGTTCGATTGCTAATTACATAATTCAATTATTTATTCAATGTCCACTGTGACAGGCAGAAACAACCTCAAAAATGCTACAACATCTACAACATCTTCAGCAATAACTACAGGTACAATGTTCAATGCAAAATTATATATGTTTTCATTTCCATTTATGCGGCTAGGAGCAAGCCAATTCAAAATTATTCTTATCATACATTACATACCAAAACCATTTAATCGGGGGTTATTTATTTATTTACACAACAACGGGGGACCATGTTAAATGCACAAATATATGCGTATGGAAATTAATAAACCAATGTAAGCCAGACAAACGAGGGAGGGGGGAATGGAAATGGAAACGGGGGCGGGGGACTCCTGCCAGTCACAATAATTCCGATGATGCCGTGCCAGACCAACTCTATTCTGATTTTCTGTTAAATTACCAACTTTATGCACATTATTATTATTTTTTTTTAATTATTAACGGTCTGTGTTTCGGTTATTTATTTATGCAATGTGACAGGGAAAACTATGCAGCAAATTGTACGTACAACTACTATTTGCTAGGCACACGACATAAATTACAGAGAACTACAACAAACCGGAAGACAAACAACGAAATGCGAAAATGAGAAAAAGGAAATAAATTCATTTTGTAAACATGTGAATTGTTTATTATTTATTTGGAAATTCGGTTTTCATGTTTATTTTGCGAGTGTTGGAGAGGTGTGTGTATGTTGCAGTGGTTTTAGTTTAAATATAATTGGCATAAATATTAAACCAATTGGGAGCCTCGAGCGTATACTTTATTTTTAGTTTAATTGGATTTAATAATTGCGGCTGAGAAGGAACACTAATTGGATACATTTTCAGGGAAAATGGAATGGTTCAAATGGTTCAAAAAACCAATACTTTGTGCCGATGTTAACCTTTTCAAAACGGGTTTAATTGGTAATTTGATCTCCAAGTCGGACATTTACTAGGAAAATGCGTTAACTTATTAAGGCTTTAAAGCTCTCTACCATATTTTTTTTGGTATGTGTGGGGAATTTAGATTTCCGTCAACGAATGTAGGCCAAAATGCAAGTTTTCGCTCCTCTAGATGTGACACCAAAATGTCAACAAGTCGAGAAGGCGTGGAGGCTCGACTGAAAAGGCTAATGAGAGGACGCATCAGGCGGAATAGCCTGAGGGACGTACTCATTTGTAATTAGGAGCAGAGGCTTCCCACATACACACACATATATATCCTGAAATAAGGACAAATATCTGACATTAATAGAGAGAAATGCAGATTTGAAACGACTCCTAATTAAGCCACTTTCTCCCGGAATCCTAATTAAATAAAATTGCAAAACGCAAACTTAAATGAATATTTGATAAGCCGCCAGAAATGAAGATAAGGCCAATGCATATTCAGTTCCCCTAAATGGGGGGGATTCTCAAAACAGACAGCAGTGACAATCGGGCGGAAAGAATCTTTGGCAAATTGTCAAAACAACAGAAGCGACAAGGAAAAACATTTTTAATTTCCTGCTATAAATTGTATGCAAATGGAATAGAGATTTTCCCCGATAAAAAGTTACAACGAATAAAAAAAAACTTGCAGCCACAAAATGTTGTTTTTTAATTTGGATATTTCAGATATGTTAATTGCGTGTCCATGGGTAAGGTGTTTGTTGTGTTTTGGATGGGTTTTGAGTGGTTGTTAAAAACTACAAAATACGAACATAAAAAATGTAGTGAGACTCGATTACAGAATTCGTAATGAAAAGATAATGAGCTTAGAATAAATTTATAAATATTTTAATCTTATGTGTATAAAAGGGAGTATATAATTACGCAATTAGTTGATCTACAATTGGGTTAAGGCTGGCACACACACAGACACTACCATGGTATCAATGCCTATCCCTTTCTCAATATGTTTTTGTAGGTTTTTTTCAAGATGTAAACGCTTACCTAAAAAAAGAGAAAATTAAAAATATCAGTATGTTGAGTTTATAAATACTTTTACTTAAGTTTATGCTTTATATAAAATTGTAACAATGTAAGACTAGCTTACTTTACTTACTTAGCTTCAAATATAACTAAGTAAGCACACCTTCCACACTACATAAATAAAAGATATATTCCGCCCGTTAGGCAAGCACCTGCACTTCCTCTACATTTGCATATCCTGAAGCGCTGAACTAAACTCAACTCAACTCAACTCTTCCCAATCCCCTTGCATCCACCCAGCAACAACAAATTGGCATTAAAAATGTACACGCAATCCTTTTAATCGATTTAACCGTACGGGAAGCCAAAGGAATGGCTAAAAAGGAGGTTTATAAAGCGTTAGCTAAACGTTTTTGTTGGTCAGCGCTTCAAATATGCATATGCAAGTAGGAGAATGCTAAGTAAGGACGGGGTTTCCCGAGTTGACGCAGCTAAAGCTTAATTTTTCCCGGCTTTTAACATTTTACGGTGGCAGGTGGAGTGCAAGTGCATTTATTCTGGGGTTAAATGAGTCTACTTGGTACTTAATGTCTTGTTTTCCGTAGGAATAATATGAAGTCAAGTATACAATTCATGCTTATGGTTAACTTTATTACAAACATGATGTCCAACTGTTCTTCAAACACTTCAAAAGGTGTCCAAGGGTACGTAAAATGGTAAACCATTTATGATTTATGATACTTTTTGAGGGGTTTTAAATACTATAGAGATTTCTGTAGCAATTCCGTTTGAAGGGATTTAAAAATTAGGAATTCCTGATAATGTGATTTAAAAGTATCTTAAATATTTGTATCAAGAGTATTTTAATTAAAAGAAAATTTGATTTCTTTGATTCTTTGACCAAAATATAGCTTAACTATCGATTTAAAAATAATCATAAATTTATATTTTAACACATTTTAATCTAATTTCTAAACAATATTTCAATATACTTTCTTTTGCTTCTCCAAACAGATCTGATTACATATCCTTCGTAAGCGCTATCTATTGAAAGCCGCTGGCATGCGGATTAAAAAAAGTTGTATGGTAAATTCTGCCATCATTCCAACTTTTTTTTTTTGACACAAATCGGATTTAGTAGATTTTAGTCCATTGCAGCCAGCACAATATACGCCAGCATCAGCATCTCACTCACTTTCGCTTTAGCCGTTTGACATCGCTGTCAGGCCGTATAAAAGCCGTTACCAATGTCGGTCTATTACAATTTTTCGCTTTCAATTTTTGTGGCACGGCCAAAAGAGAGCTTAACTCACAAATCTGACACTCGAACCGAGCGGCCTATATAAAACTTTAACCATACATATATGATATGTTTATATATCGATATGGCGAATTGTAACTGGCACGAGTTTTCCGCTCCGGTTCACCCCTCCCTCACCATAAACTGCATGTTAATTGCATTTATTATTTTTATTCTTCGGTATCGTGCTCACCTTGAGGGTTGAGCTCGTGGCCTGACTTTCGTTAACAAAAAAAAAAATATATATGCATATAAAATATATTTCGCTGCCATCAGTCATATAAAGAGTTCATAAATTATAGAGGAGTCTGTGTTTTTTCACTCTCGGAATGGAAATACATTTATAATTGTACATAAAACAAAAGTCGTTTAAAGAGCTTTTGGGTGTGGATGGGTCTCGATTTCCCGCCAGACTTTAGCGTTTTAATGATTCACTCGGTTCCGTGCCGGAGAGCTGTAGGCTGTAGGCCTCGAGCCCCGATATGCATACGTAATTTCCTGCTCGATTTTAACGAGGACAGAGGGACTGACACACCGCTGGCTGTCCATTTTAATGGTGACATTTAATATGCGTTAATTATGCCATTTATGGGCCGCCGCTCTGTTTGACTCTTTGGGGCATATGCGCTAAATGGTCTGTCGTTAAAAGGGCTCATCCATTTTTTATCACGAACCAGTCAGAGGCGAGGCTTATCCCAAAAGTTGCAAACCCAAATCAGTACAAATTGCCTTGGACAGGTCTTCTTTCGTCCGCAATTTAGTTTAATAAACTGAAAAATAAAACTTTGCTGGCAAATAAAAGTTTTAAAATGGCTTAGCAATTGTTTTGAAAAGGGTGCCCCTTGTTCGCTGAGAAATATGCAAATGATTGTTGGGTAAATGTCGAAGATTCTTTTTCTGTAACTTAGAACTGATGGAAAAATCAGTCGAATATCTTTACCATTTCGATGCTGTTTAAATACAAGTTAAAATATATCTATTAAATATATTTCCTACTACAGTGCTTAGCCAGTCTAGTCTTTGTCAAAAACTTATACCATTGCTGCAACAATTGTGGCAAATAATCGAAATCGTAACCAAGATTGAACTTATCGGTGACACATACACAAAACAGGACATTTACTCGCACAAACAGGAGTACAACAATATAAGTAAAGTCTACTTTTTGGGCCAAGCTTTCATGCTGTTGAAGCTTGGTAAATTTTTATCCCATGCCGAGATCTTACAAATACGAAAATAGTTTCATTTTCCCACACATTTATATATATATACATATATATAAATATATATTTCCATGCTGAAAGAGACAAAAAGGGGAACTTTGGGTCAGAGACTTGGGGTTAGAGCGCAGAAAAGGGAAGCGGAAACGGGGGTGTTTGGCTGTGTGTATCTGTGTGCCGAGATATGCGAGCCGTAACGAATTGGCGCTGTGCTTTTTTTTTTATTTTGTTGCCTTCCCAGTTGGTATCGCGTTGGTGTGGCTGTAGCCATAGCCATTATATTTGCGGCAGGAGACTAACTGAAATGGCAGTCCCAAGCACAAAAGTTGGCCGGGGAAGTGGCCAGGAACGAAATGTGAAATATAAGTAAAAGTGTCCCCAAACAGGGCTGTGAAAACGAATTCTCTATACTCACGAATTGCAGAAATCTAGGGAAACTTATAAAAGTTACATTTTTAACCTTGAGGCATTTATAAAAAGTTAATTTAAAATTATTATAGTTCGATTTCTTATAGAAGAATTATAAATAAAATTAAATTGAAAAGTAAAAATTCAAGTTGAGAAACAGTAGAATCTTTAGGCACTCAAAGTGGTAACTCTTTTTTCCTGTTGTTTTCTATTTATTTCAATCCATTTACAGTATCCCATAAAAATGAAGTTATATATTTCCCTCGATTCCCTGACAGGCACCCTCATTAACCTCATATAACCTTCATTCCTATATCCCCAAATTTAAGTATCAAATAGCAAAAAAGAGAAAAGGAACAAACTTAACAGCTATTAGAGGGTGCCTACAAAGCACAAAGAAGGGTTAACACACACATATGCAGCTCGGCAAAGGACCACCCTTTCGTACACTGTAAATATAATATTTTATTGTACAATAAATACAAAAAAAGTAAGGAAACCAAAATAACCCAAAGAAATACTAAGTAAAACGAGTAAAAGCCGAAGTGGCGCGCTACTTTTCCTTGGCCAAAACGGATTCATAACATGAAATTGCTTTTCATGATGGGGCTGCCGAACACACACACACACACACACTCACATGGGGAAAAAAGGGTTGGTTGTGTCTATGTTAATGGTTATATTTCTACTGCAACTACATTTCATAACTATTACATTTCCCAGCCTAACCTCCTTCCTGTTTTGAGGAAAATTGTGTTTGCATCATTTTGACGCGTCGTATTACAACAGAGGTCATGTGGATGATATGCGTGTTTCCATAGCCACAAATGAAATACAAGTTTGTGTATGCAACCAACTTTGCTTATTAAAATTGTTTACTACAAAGTTGGATACTATTTGCAAATGCCAAAAAAGAAAGAGTTTGTAAGACATGCAACTATTGGAAATTCAATTAAATGTAGCCAGAACAATGTAACCACTTACTGTCATATTTTTCGAAAGGGATTTATAGGTAATCCTAAGGTATTTTTGTAGTTTTAAAAAATGTGCCAGTTTACAAAATATTTATTTAATTTTTTTGTTTTTGCAATTGTCCTTGACTGGCTGTCCAATTCGATTAGTTTAGTAAACAAAGAAATGTCGGAATAAAACTATTTTTATGTTTGCGAATATCTTGCCAAAGCTTCATCTAAATATTTGCAGAAAAGTCAGCTAAATAGGGAATATTATGGGGAAAAAAATATACAGAGTGAAATAATTCATTCAGGTTATTTTTAAAAAGTAAACACATGTGGAAAATCCATTATGATTGAGAGAAAAATCAGGCATTAAATGTATATAAAATATTGAGTTTTGAATATTTCATTTGTGTTTAATTTTCCCTTTTTTTTGGTAAACTTTCTTTGTATTAGTAATCTTTAAATTAAATTAAATAAACATCAAGAAGTTCCAGTAAAAAATGCAACTCCCCGATAAGAGCAAACGCAGTTTTCCTAACTATCTAGTACATTTTCTTAACACTCGTCAGTCCACTTTCATTTTCGATTGTAGCCGCCACAGCTTGCCGTGCAATGTGAATTATTATAGTTTTTACACGTTTCCCAGCAAGTCAGCTTTACGGTTCGCTTCATTATTGGGCAAGACAATGCGACAACATACATACATACATATATCGCAAGTATATTGCGATAACAATACTGCCTCCGTTAACTATGGGCACAAACACTTTTGCTACTTAATTGACTATTTGCGGCTGTTTATGGGAGCAACATCGCCGGTCGCTCACTCGCTTTAAACACTTTTAATTAATATTGTTACACACAGCTGCACAGAGGAGAAGCACACTCCTCAACGAGCGTGGCGCGTTGAAAGGTTTAATTGAAATTTAATTATGAGTACGTAGCTGGATGTGTGAAGGAAATTGTGTAGATGACGGGGATGCCGCCACCGCCCTCGCTCCTCCTGATCCCAATTGGATCCACTGCGAGGAGGCGTCCATCCAGGGCATCTCGAACTCAAGCCAATTGAGCGTAAACAACAAATTGTTGATTTGTTTTGTTTGGCCCGTTCGATTCCATTCGATTCGAATCGTTTCCATCCGATGCGATACAATACCATGGGGTTTGTGTTGGTTTTTGGCCGTTGCCACTTGAAATTTTATGCCATTATTTGGCTTTGCGCACGATTGATTGATTTATATGAATGAAGCAGACCCATTGACTGACTGGCTGCTCGATTGCCATTTGATTGCATTACTTTCCCAGGGATTTTAACCGAATTTTACTATTGACAGCCCCAGACATCAAGTTATTATATTAAGATGAGTGCAGGGCACGGAGAGAAAACTGGACGCCTTACAAGAAAAATATTTATATTACTTTCACTTTTAATCAAAACAAATTAAATGGTATTCAGTGAGCTATTTATGATTTCTATTTTAAGTGTATTAAATGTTTGGGGAACCTTAGCAACAACGACAGGAGTATAGTATTTTATATTGATACATAAAAGTTAATATAAAATATTTTTTTCCTTTACTTTTCCACTAAATTGACCCAATTTTATGTTGCTTTCAGTGTTTGGCTCTTCTCGACGCACATTTATGACCTTTTTGTGTGCAAAAAAATATTTTTTATGTTAATACGCTTAGGTGAACAACGCTCAGAGATCGCTTCACTGAACTCAACTCCAAACTCCAGCCGTCTGCACACCGAATCGAGAGGTGCGTTGAGGTGGGGATGGGTGTTAGACAAAAGGCTTCGCATTTAAACTTGTGATTTATGAAGCATAATACCCTTGGGGCCACACTGAATGATCTCATATATCTCTTCGTGGCACGACTTTAAAAATTATGTGACTATCGTCTATGAAGAGTTCATTTGAATTGTCTATTTACCCTAAAATTATGCATATAGGAGAATGAATTCCTGTGAACTCTGAGCAGAATGATTCAGTTGGGTTTGTGTTCTGAGAAACACAACTTGATGTTTGTAATTCGATCAATTCAAATGATTCACTCAGCTGTTAATTTATTTCGAGCTAATTGCATTGCCACTACATTTCTTGGTGATGATTCTTTGACCATTGATAATTAATATCATGTGTTTAGCTTTTCAATTTGTAACAAAATAATTTAAATCTACTCTAAATACTTTTTATTTTCTTGTACAAATCATTTGTAATGCTTTTAGCTGTCTTCTCAAAAAAGGGCACCTTATTTTATTCTCTAAATATCTTATCTATGCATTAAGGAACAGCAGTAAATTAACCCTAAAATATCTCCCTCTGTCTGCCCGGAATGAAACATTAATTATTTCGTATTATTTGTCTTTAGCTTGCAGTAATTTTTCACTCCCTTTTTTCGTTTCCCTTTTTCTTGCAGGGAATAAGGGCGAAAAGAGAACCATGTAATTATGTGCCACTAAAGGCAGCAACGAAGCAAATGGGGCCAGCCACATGAGGCATGGAATCAAAGGAAGCCACAGAGACAAATAAACCTGGGGACCCAAAAGCCAGTGACATACGAAAAAAGAAGAGTCTCGAAGAGAAGGAAATACCTCGACAAGAAAAAGAAGCAGGAGAAGATGGCGAAGGAACTCGTTGTGGCCGATTCACCTTGAACTCAAAATGTGAACTTATCGAGACGGGCTCCCCAACGCTCCAGCTCCAACCTCAACTCCAACTCCTTTATTTTTTCAGTTCCGCCGTCTTGCTCTCAGCAACTCCACTCCACTCTACTCGTCGGGGCGTTGAAGCGTTATAACTGGGTAAGCGGAACGGGGCGAGTGCCGGCGATCAGGAGTGGAGCAGCAGCAGCAGCAGGCACAGCAGGAGGAACAGGTAACAGGCACAGGCACAGGTAACTGAGTGCTCCACACACCCATACATGCCTTTGAACGCTTCCCCGACTGACGGACGTAGACTGGCAGCCAGTTCTGGCTTTTCAGCCATTTCCTTCTACGAGTGTGCGTTACCCTTACAACTGAGGTTAGCACGGAAGTAGCCTTGTTTTGGTTACACTTAAGAGGAAATATTTTCCATATACTTTAAATTTTTTTCAAAATTCTGGCTTTGTAATATTCTTAAATAATTTTTAATAAATACTTAAAGAGCCAGAAATATTAGGAGACTAATTTTGAAGATAAAATTAAGGCAATAAATTATAATTTAGGAAATGCAATATACAAAAAATTATACAAATTTCTCTCAAAATAAGACTGAAATTTCATGAAAAAGTATTTTTAAAATTATAAACGATATACCTAATTTTTATAAGGATATTACTAGTTTCGATCTTTGGTTCTGCCACTTCCTTTCCTGTTTTTTCACTGTTCACATTTTTCAACTCAAAAGTTTTGTGCGTGGTTCCTTCGGTGCTGACTCTTCTTCAGCTTTGCCCCTCCCTTGGGGGCTGCTTCCTCGCTTGGCTTTTTTCGCTGCCTTTAACAGGTTTTCATTTAAAGTTGGCAAAAGCCACTTTTGCGGAAATTGTGAGTGCATGTGTGTGAGCCTTTAGATTTCACTCGTCAAGGTTAGTCCACAAAAGGAGAGGGCGCAACGGGGGGCTGCTGCGACCCAGTTAATGGCCTTGGCTTCTTTTTTGAGAAAAACTCTCTCATATTTACTATATATGGTTGCCTTTATATCACCTCGAAGCGGGAGGCCTGAAAATTAATTTAATTAACAAACAAAAGCCATTGACTGGCCCCCACATTGAACACAAACCCAAAAATAATATAAAAAGAAATCCCAAAATAAAGCAATAAATATATGTATATTGAAAAAAAAAACATTTTAATATACATAGCAGGTTCCTCCGCAAGGTGATGACATGTTAACAAGACTCCCAAGGGGAAAGTCTCCGCCACAACGGCGACAATTTACATTTGCTTTTAAATGTTTTTATGGCTTCATCAATGGCTGCACTTAATTGCACTTTAATTTGCAATAAAACGATTGCCCAAAAGGGTTCCCGACAAATTGAAAACGTGCCAAGCATCTCGAAGATGCTTTCAGCTGTCGCCGTTCTCGCATAAAAAAGTGTCATCCAGACTGGGTTACATCCTCCCATCCTGCCATCCTCAACTCCTCCGTGATCTATTCCCCAGATATTGAGAATGTTTTACAGCAGATGTTGCCACTTGTATGTGTATTTTTTGTGTGTGCTTCAAGCTGAAGTTTATTGACCTGGATTAGGGGAAACGCATGCGAAATGAGTTTATTTGCTCAACCCGAAAAAACTCACGCAACTGCTGTTGTTTTTTCGCTTCTTGCATATTTATTTACGGAATTGGAGTATGAATAATATTTACGACTCCATAATGGGCGGACGGCTTGAACCTGAAGTTGAATAACCGAACCGAGGCGAACTCGATGAGCTGCAATCGCAGCTCGAATTCAAAAAGATGATAAATGACGGCATATGTTTGTAATATTTGACAGCCTTGAGTCAACCACAACAAGGTTCTTGAAACTTGTTACTGCAATATGATTTGGAGCTGAACAAACGAATCGAACAAGAGCCATAGAAATGATAATAATAATAACAATCATAGTCAATGTTGCTCAGTGAAACTGCATTTTGTGGATTCCATTTTCCAGTTCCCATCATCGAATATGTATGCCGACGAAAAAAAAATGCATTATTTATGAGCAGAATTTTGTAGGACAAAAACGCGACAACAACAATTATTGATCGATCGAAAACGCAATAGGAAAATTCCAAGAATAAACAAGAGAAAAAGTTGCCATTGTTTATTAACGGCTTTAATGCACTTGAAGAACGAAAATACATGAAACCAAGGAAACTTTCCATGCTAAAATGATAATAAATTTGTTTTAAAGAGTCAAGATCCCTGTCTCAAAATCCATAGAGAATCCACCCCGTGTTAAGATCTGCAGCTGAGCATAAAATCGCCATAAATATTGATTGCATAATGCCAAAAAAAACATCATGATGATTGGCCAAATATGGCGGCTACTCCTCAAGCCTCGCCACACGTAGTATCTCTATACAGATATCAAATGTGCAACTGTTGCACGAATGAAAATCCACAAACGATTGTATGGTTCCGCCTTAAAGCAGACATTTGGCGATGTTTGCTAGCAAATCGTTATTCGGCTTTTAAGGAAATTGCATTGCAAAAACGATTGGAATATTCCACGGTGGTTATTTGTGTTGTTTGGCTGCTGTGGCTAATAAACTTTGGCGGCATATTAGCCGTCTTTGATTTGGTCTTTATTCTTTGTGTGTTTTGTTTTAGCGGTTTCAGATAATAAAAGTGCTTGCCGATGGGCTTCGGGCTTGTTGTTTGCATTTTCATTTTAGCTTTCGGGGCGTCCCGTTCGCTTTTGTATTGTTCTGCCGCTGAATACTGATTTCTGCCTTGGCATTGTTTGTTTTGTTTGCGTTGCAATAATGATGCCACACACATACAACACCACCCAATCAGCCCCACACCCTCCAGCCTGGCTCTTGCCCCAGCTACTTGTCTTGGTTACAATGGAATATGCATGTTTCAATTATGGCGCTCAAAAGCCAAAACACCGCCCCCAATGAACAATAGTTCTGCGACGAGGGGCATTTTCTACATCTGCAGTGCAAATGGAAATTTATATACATCGAAATGGGAAGCACAAAAGGCGCTAGAAAAATGTTTTCCTAATGCATTTTTCCACTTTTCTATTTTGTTTTTTTGCAGGCGACGTTTATTTTATGCTTTTCACTTATGCAGCAGCAGATGAAATAAGAAAAAAAGATGAAACATGTTTCTAGTTCTTTAAATTTCTTTAAATTGAACAATTTTCCATACTTTTTTAATTAAAAAATGTTTGTTTATTGTAAACTATTAAATATTTCTTAAGAGGTTTGAATATTCTCCGTTTTTCCTTAATTCCTTTAATTACAAATACCTTTTAAATCAAGTTGTAGGCATTTTTTAAAGCATAAAAAGTGGACACTATTATTCTCGCCTTTTAAATCAATTTGTAGGAATTTTTAAAAGCAAATAAAAGTGGTTGCTATTATTCTTGCCACATCTGTGCCTGTTTTAGTACTCTTGACATGAAAATAGAACGAGAAAAGTGTGCATTTCACTGAAGATATTAATGTGTCTGCCAAGTGTTCGGCGAAAAACAATAGCGCTGCGAAGTATGCCAGAAGAAATGGTTGCTGTATCAGCCGTAAAATCGATTTCCAACTCAATCGATTCCATTGCCAGCACACCTGGCCGGACCAGGGTCCACCGTACACCCTCATATCCGCTATAATGAAACGCTTTTTCATCCAAATAACACCGGCCAAGTCCATTTACGCACGACCTGGACACAGGGCCAAAAACGAAAGGGTCAGCCCAGGCCGAAAACGGAAGTCATTTATTTCGGCTCACGACATAACAATGAAATGGGCAAAACAATTATTTGGCCAAAAGGAAAGAAACTGAAAGCCAGTCAAAGAAGGAGCAACAAACTTGGCTTAATCAGACATCATTATGCGAACGTACATGTTTGAAAATATATTTTTAAAATGGCAATACAAATGACTGCTAAATAAATTTGTAATAATTAAATTTCTTAAAGGCATATCACTTAAATAAAAATTTATTTGAATTTTTTTATGACATAAGTTGGATAATGCTAACAAAAATATGAAAAGCAAATAAGCTTTAGATTTGTCAAGTCTGAAACCTATTCAAATTTCACCTCCTTGTTTTTATGAGTTTTTGTTTTCAGTGCCTTTACATTTATTTTCATTATGTTTATAGTTTTTGTTGTATTTCTTTGGCTGGCTTCCTGGACGCTAAGCTCCAGCTAGTTGTTATCTAATTTCGCTTAAAAGCCCAAGTCACTCTGAGCGGCCTGGTTTGTGTTCAACATTCCTTTTTTGTCTTCTGTTAAATATTTCCGACTGCAGCGAAACCGTCATTGTTTGGGCCACAAAACATAATTGCAATGGGTAATGGGAAAGAGGAAAGGGGAAACAGGATGGGCTTGTGCTTGGGCCAAAATGAGTTTGGACTCGGCCACTATTTCCAGCCATTAATTATGCAAATGTTTTTTAATATTGCTAAAAATGCCGAAACTGTCAGACTCTCTGCTTACTGAGCCTGGAGCCTGTCAATTTATCTAATGGTTGCCTGAAATTGAACTCTGGTAATATGGATTTCAGGAAGGAAACGTAATAAATATTCAGATTTCAAAACAACAATTAACCTACTTAATAAAAAAAAAATTACTCAGGTTACGTTTGGGATTCTCTTTAAATTTTTGTCTGCTTTTGTGGTTGTTTTTGGTGGTACATTAACCTCTATAGCGAGCGAATGCCAAAGTCAAAACAAAAGCGAAATCCGTAATATGATTCATGCGGACAATATTCGTAATATCTGTGAGCAAACAGAGGCTTCAGTTTCATATTCATATTTATATGCAAACGCAATAAATATGTTTCTCTTGCTTTTTTGTTTATACTGTAATTTATGGCTTATAAAATGCGGGATGAGGGGGAGTTTCCAATTCCCATTAATACAATTTTGGCCAAGTGAGCAAACCTGAAAATGAATGGCTCGAATCGAGAGTCATGTCTTCTCTGTTTTTGTTGTGACTTTATTTTATATAAACTTATTTTTTGATTTACAAAAGCATTGACAATGCCTGAAAAGACGATTTTGATGATGGCTTTTGACAAAACGTCATCGTCGAATCATCGGGCTTCAGGTTTTTGTTTTTTTACGCTCGGCTTGCAAAATATTTAAATTTGGCTTAACATTTATTGGTGGGTTGCTGACAAGAGGAAATTAAACGCATTGAATTTAAATTAGCGATTGCTTGAGAAAAATAATAATAATAAAAAAGATGTGGGCGAGGCTGAAAATGCAGCTGGAAATTTTAAATTAACATTTAAACAAGTTTCCCTTAAAGGAATTTTGTATATCTTTACTTTCCAGTTATTTTCAATCCAAAAATAAATCGCTGCAATGTCCTTTAAATGGCCCATGGGCTTTTCGGCAAAACAATTCGGGAGTTTGTCCTTTTAGATTTTCCATTCACAAAACCCATAAAACGTTTCAAACATTGTCAATGTTTTTCCATTCCTCCCACTAGTGCGAGAAACATAAAAATATCATTTGACACTTTTTCCCCAAAGCCAAGATAAACGGTGAAAAGTGCTGCAGCAATGAAAAAGAGTTTACAAAACGATTTTCCCCAGCTGTAAAAATGTTACCAGCTTTTCCGTTTGGCAATTTATGCAACTATGTGACGACGAAAAAACGGGACTTCAAATGCGGAAAAACAAATCGAGACAAAGCCAGGAAAGTGCATTAACATTTGTAGAAACAACAGCCAGCGGCAATAAATAACATATTACGCGTCTTATGACTTAATCTTAAAGATGCCGCTTTCGTTTTCTTAAACGATGATAAATTGTGTGAACAAAACGCATGAGTGGCCTCCCAGGGGGGCGGGATGGGATTCCCTTGGCATTTATCAACTGATGTCTGACGACTGGGCCCTATCTCAACACACTAACTTGTTGGCCAAATACAAAGACGAATTATAACTAATAAGCGTGCTTAATGCCATTGTTAGGTAAATTAGCAGCCACAGCCACAGGGCACAGGCAAAGAAAAATATAGATTTTATTCGATTTGGCTTTCATTATGGGTTTTATGTATATATATCTTCCCTCGCTCCACGCTCCCCGCTTTTTGGTATCACATTTTTCACTCTCGGCATTCCCTTTGTCAAACAAATGAAAAAAGAAATATCATCGGCTACTTTATACGCCACACTCAGTGCCAGAGAGTGAATGGAAAATAAATTTGAAAATTATGCAAATTAACGCATTAATATTTGTGTGCCAGGCATTTGTTTAATGTTGTCACTTTTGCTTAATGATCATTCTCTTCTTTGGGCTAAGCAAACAAAGCCACTTTAATAATAAGAAAGCCAAAATGGGAAGATGAAAGAACTAAGGCAGAAAGTGCAAGTACTAAAAGGAAAGCTAACAGAATAAATTAGTAAAACCATAGCAGAAAGTTACTTCCTTTGTGTGAGGTAAAGTTTCCGGGGAGTCCCAAAAATTACCATTTAAATTATGAATTTATGAAGCCATAAGAACTTGATCAAAAAATTTGTAGCCAACTTATAAATAGAAATCAACTTCTAAAAATGGTAAAACTTCTTTGGGCAGTCGTGTGCCTTGACATTGAACTTCTCAGACATTTCCATTTAAATCACCAATTTATTAAAAATAAACTCCAGCGTTTATGTTAAAGTGTAAAGTGTGTTTTCAGCCACATGAAAAATAGCATTGGACAGGGCTGCATATGGCGGCGTCAATTAACCCAATTAACTTGATATATGCATAGCATGCATATATAATTTTTTTGGCCCAAAATATCGACTCAATAGCCCACAGCCCGCAGAGTAAATTATTTTAAAGTTTTTCTTCTGATGCGAACTGATTTTTTTCCCAATCATTTGCATAAGATTATCATAAATTATGCTATGATTCGGTTTATGACAGGTGCGCGTGTTGTGAATTCTGTTGCCACGATTTTGATGATTCGGCCGCGCTGACAAATGTTTTTATTTGGTGTCTGATAGTTTACACGTCTCCGTCTAATTTGGGCTTGAGATGCGGCTGCGGTGAGCCGCAGATCTCGAATTGATTGAAAGATTACGCAAATGAATGTCATGCCGTGAGATGAACTTGTTAGGCATAATTGTTTAGCCTTTGAAGTGCTATTAAAACGAAACTTGGTGGTAGAAAGTTGCCGTCAATCAAAACTAATTAACTTTTGGGCGGAAAAGCAGCTATATATATATATATAAATTATTTTCCACAGAAAGTGCAAGTAAGGGGGAAGCAAGTAGGCCTATTTATTGGTCTTGTGGCAAATGGTTGGCTGTCAAAGTTGGCTTGGAGATGGCGTCAAAATATTTCAGTTTGTCCATAATTGACAAGGATAACTCAAACTGAGATCTATGGGAATTTTACTTCAAGGAAGGGCTTGTCAATTGACTTAAGGTAAGTAAGGGAATTTAATGATTTTCAAACGAGTTTCTGTGTGCTTGAAAACTTCATTACTTTTTGCAACATTAAAGGAAGTAATAAATTAAATAAATAACGAAGTGTCAGAGGCAATTTAAGAATTACAAAATGTTTTTTTAAACAGTTCTTCTTTAGTAAATAAATGTAAATAACACCTAGACTGGGTTACCCATTAAATCTTCTCCCAAAGACAGCTTACTTTCGCAACATTCCGAGGTGGCAAGATATTTGACCCATAACTTCCAGCTGCTGCTCCAGATGATGATTGCAGCGAGACACTGCTTTTGCTACCGTGATGAGGTGGCTGAAACTGGGAATGATGATGATGATGTTGCTCGTGGTGGTCCCTGGAGTATGTTTGGCATTCACTTTATTGCTTCCACTTCACTTTACCCGCAGCATGGCCGCTTGACAACATTTTTCCAGCTATCCCACTCGCTGGCAGAGGCAAAAAAAGACTAAATCCTGGCTCTTGGCACTACAAATATTTTATAGTTTTTTGTAGCTCAGTTGTGATGGAAGTTATGCGTGGCCTAAGCGCCCTCGGCTCGATGTGCAGCAACCTGCAACGGTTGACAAATGCATCCCCAGTGGGTGGAAAAGCAGGGGTGGTGGTGGCCAGTGGCTGCTGAAAACCTGAATGCGGTTGCGGCGGTTGCCACACGGTTGCAGTTTCAGGGGGCTTACACTTTTTTTTTTTTTTTTTGGGTCACAGATTACAATATTTCTGTGTGTTTGTTTATTTCCAACTCCATTTGGCAGAGCAGAAACATTTAAATTGTGGGTTTTACTAGGGTTTTGTATTTTGTATTCATATTTAACTAATAAAATACTTGCATCAGCTAAAGCTAATTGAATATACAGAATATGAATAATATTCATATATTTTTATTATTTCGAAAAGTAAAGTACTAAAAATCCATTGCCTGATGGTCAATTTGCTTACAGCTGATGTGAGATTTCCGCAGCCATGATTTATGCCACTTCGAGTGCGACTTTTCCCCTGACCGCCCCCCTTTAATTTGTACTAACAAAATGCTTGAAAACAAATTAAAATTCGTGCGTGTTTTCCATATTTTAGGGCAACGGGGGAGGCGGTAGCGGGAAAAGTTGAAAAATAATTTTGTTCGCACTTTTCCAAGATTTATTTCACTTGTCATTAGCCGCCAAGGGTGAGGGGGAGGACGTAAAAACGTGGAAGATCTCTTTGCCCGCTCGGTTAACCATGAAAATTGATTGCGACCAGCAGCTGTAGAGGCTCTTTCTCGTTTTCCTCGTTCTTCGTGAGTTCTTTTTTAGTGCTTCTTCCATTTTCCATTTTCAATTTTCATGTTTTGCCGGAAGCATTATGTGTATTAATTTTTCTTTCGCGTTCAATAATGCTTTGCGTACATGCAGCTTAATATATCAAATGCGGGGAAATACAAAAAATAAAATATATAGAAAAAGACTGTGTGTTACAGCAACAATGCAGCATTGATGTATGACACTTGGCTGCTTAAATTAGTTTATTGTTGTCCAAGAGCTGTCAACTGTCAGCGCCACCCGAGACTCCTCTTTCCTCCTTCTTTCACGCCACAGTCTCCCGCCAAGCACGCACTATATGAAAAATATCTAAAATTATCCCAGAGAATATCTAAAAAGTCTGTAGTGCCATAGAAACACTTTAATGCCCATTGAGGATTTAATCTCACCAAAAGACACAAAGCACAAGTGTCAAGGTCTGTGGTTACATAAGTTAATATGTTACCGTAAATTTTACAAAATCCTTTAACTAAGCTTGTGGGCTTTTTCATTAAATCCCAGAACAAATGTCAAGGTTACAGGACATTTTCATAAATTCCTCAAAATAAGCTGGGTGGATTTTCTCTTAAATCCGTTTACTTTACTCGAGCAACTTTAAAGTCCACTTAAATTCGACAAACCTAAGCCATTTAAAATTTAATTCCCTTATTAATTAAGACAAAGAGGAGGGAGGAAGGACTCTAGGAAAAGGTAGCAACAAAGTTTCCTCCTTAATTGAGAGACTAATCCCATTTATTCATGTAAGCCATTAAGAAGATTAGGAAGATGTACCAAACTACACCAAAGACAGAGTGAAAGTTGTGAAAGAAAACTGTATAAAGAATTTGTATAAAATGTAATGCACATTAAAGAGTTGATAAATTAAAGCAAGCCACTTCCCGGTTCGAAAAAGCATTAATCGCACTCATTTTGATGACTGCAAAGATTGGCCTAATGTATGAAATGGCTTCCGCATAACGCCAGCATTACGTGACCGCTCGAAAAAATGTTAATAATTAAAGGCGTGCATCTTGGGAGGCAAACCAATTGAAGTCAATCGAAACAAACAGCGGCCACTGTGAGCAGAAAATGAAAGCGAAGTAAGACAAGAAATGAGAAAAAATTAATGGGCGAAATTGTGTGGAAGTCAGAGCTACCCATTAATAATTTTTAACGGGGAAAATATAGGTTTTCTATAAATTTATAAGGAATTTATTGTAGAATTTTATAATCAAATGTTTCCATTTAGATTAAGTTTAAATCTTGGAGCTTTAATAACCAAACAAAGCCCTAAAGTTCGCAACTGAAAAATCTTAAACTTTGTCCAAGAAACATACTTGTGACAGATATTAGCTGTGCCTAGAAATACTATCATATAAGAGCCAAAAACATTTTTTAAAAGCGGAATTGCTTTGTGGATTTGAATTTCAATTTCCAACATTTTCAACATGAATCAAATTGGGGCGCATATAAATTTACTTCCTCAAAGCAAAGCTATCCAATTAAAGTGGAAAATTAATGGTAAATAAATGTGTTTGGGCTCAGCCAGTTTGGGGTCTCAATAAAAACAGACTTTCCCATCATGTTTTCTTGTTTCTGAATGCATTTCCAAGTGCATGAACTTACAGAGGCACTCGAGTGGGATACACACTGACACAATTCGAGGGATGACACTCTGAGAAGGGGTTTCCCCCTCACTTGAAACGCAACATGATAAATGGCATTCACAGAGAGGCACACATATTTTTCAACTCCACCGCCGATGGCAAATTAATTTAAATGCGCTCAACAAATTGATTTTCGAGGCACCAAAATCGACTAAATTTGGTAACGATTTCTAGTAGCTCGGGCGTCATTAACAGCCTTCGGAAATCACATTCCCAAATCGAATGGAATCCGCTTAGTGAAGACAGCAGCAGCAGCAGCCCACACTCGGTGGGTGCCTCCATTTAGTCGGTTTGGTCTGACTGTCAGTCAGTGTGCTTTTGGCTTGATTTGATTTCGTTCGGTTCGTTTGATTGAAAGTCCGTCTGTCAGTCAAATCGATTGGAAGGAAAAATCACAAACTCAGCCACAGAGAAAAAACGAGCCGACAAATATTTAATTGCTCGCCAAAGAAGTCATAAAATCATAGCACTACCTCGGAGAGGAAGGAAAAAATTCAAAAGTCGTTATAAATCTCTGGCAAATAGCAAATATAAATAATTTATAAATATGCATGAGCTGCCCGGCCATATTTGGCCCATAAAAAGCACAGTCCCGGCGACTGGCTTACCTTGGATTAAGCGTGGAGCAGGGAAAAAACGGGAATCGAAATAGGTTTTCGGTTTCTGTTTTAGTTTTTTAAATTGTCTCACATTAATCTATACTTTTACTTTTTTCACATTCATCAGATTTTAATTGGTTTAAGGCTACCTTTTCGGAAAGATAACTTTTTGGGAAAGCTGTGAAGTGTGCCGTGAGTGGGTCAAGGCAAAATATTATTATTATTATTAAACTCTTCAAAATAATCAAGACCAGAATGAAATCTTTCATATAATTACTCTGCTAAATAGATATATCATCTTATTTCCCATTCATCCAAACGCTAGCCTCAAAGGCTAATCCACATTCCAGTATAACTCGCTTTCCGTTTTGATGAATGTAGAACGCTTACCTGGAACAATACAAAAGAGAATTGATCTAATAAGTAAAGTGGTCATTAAAATGGCATCAACGATATGCAAAATAGACTCTTCAAATAAATTGTTTAAAACAAACAAAAATCAAGAGCGACTGTGTTTGTGATTGCAATATTATTATAAAATTTAACCTCAATAAAGACGATTCTCTCTATCATCAAAATCTGTCCTTGTTGGGCGAATTTCTTGACTCCAATATCTGAGTTTTTTTTTTTTTTTTGGTGAACAAGAAACTCATCATCAAACGCTTGATCTGCGCGTTTAGATTAGAAATTAAAGTTGCCTTTGTTTTCAGGCATTTAAATGTCAAAACTAGCACCAGCATCGCACATCAAAATTCGAACAAGTTAAATGGAAAAAAATGAGAGTTGGCTGACCGAACCCCCCCACGGCTCTAATTGCACATCAATAAATTGTACATTAATTTTCCTCTGTGGTATTTTCAATTAAAACGTCAACTACTAGGGCACCTCATTAATTACAAATTTAATGCTAATTTTGGCCATTTATATATAAAATGGCCTTTACATAGGCCAGCCTGTGTGTGTGCGCTTTCGCATATGTGCTAAACGAGTTAGCAAATTTGCCCACATAACTCAGTGTCAATATTAATGGGCGGTCCAAGCATGCGGTTCGCCCACGTCTGTCCAATCACACACACACACACAAACACTGTAATAATAAAATAATAAATAAGGCTTCTAGTGCTAGTTGTGGGCGTGGCCACACAGAAGAATGCCAGAAGAACGATCTTAAGCCACTCACAATCAATTAAAGATACATTAAAGATAAATATTTATAAACAGAAAACTGGGTTACGAAGCTGACGAACCGCTTTTGGAATTGTGTGGCTTGTTCCTTTTTTTTTCTGAATTGAAAAGATAAATAAGAATAACATTCTTTTAAGCGGAACAAATAGATGATTTGATGCTCTATTCAAGCGGGTAAATAAATAAATAAAGACATATATGCGTTAGAATACTTTATAGCTTAATAAATCAAATCTAATCATAATTCCTAATGGTTAACTCGGCTTCTTTGTTAATAAATATCTTTTTACGATCTTATATTAACAACCTAAATTTAAATCCCACATTATTGATAAGTAAAGGTCATAAAAGTTCCTTAAATTGGTTGATTAAATCATACGATCAAAAGCCTGATTTAAGGAATCTATTGCATATATTTGATGGCCACGATATGCATATTAATGGTATATATGTAGCGGGATTATGTTTCTGGTCTTACCCACAACAAGTTGATAAACTTTTCGCATGGGCCATAAAATCTTTAGTGATCAGGTATATAAATAATGCATAAACGAGACTAGACACAGTCGCTAATTTCAGTTTTTTTGTGACGCAGAAAACAACGCTAAAGCCAAAAAAAAAAAATAGAAGCAAATACAACAACGATGAATAAATTAAGCAATTTAGTTCGTAGCTCAGATTTCAATGTTGTTTAATTGAAATAACAAAATATTAATGACACTTAATCGAGAGCGGATTAACATTTAGCGCCCTGACACTTATCGGAAATAAAAATAAAACACTCACCCACACACTCACACAATTCAATCAATTTATTCATATTTCAATTGTTCTTTTATTCGCATCTCACAATTGAAACACCAATTGCTTTATAATTGCATTTGTATTGTCGAAGCTGCGCTTCTCTCCCCTCACCATTGGTGGAAATAAATGCGATAAAATGGATTTTCCCTTCCAACCACATTTCAATTAAACTATCAAACTCAATCAGCCGAATCAAAGTAGATTAAGTTTGCATTTTGTAGTTTCAACTGGATAGAGTCGGTGGACAGCATTGGAAAAGTATAGCTTTTTGTTTTGAACAGCTTTTTATTTTCATATAAAGAAATAAATAACAATAAAGTAGTTGATTGACTCTGAGTTCAGTTTCGATTATCTGCTGAGAAATTACTAATCTCTTTGTATTATTTTCATTAATAATTTACAAGTGTTTTTGCATTTTAAGTGTCATTGTCCTAGGGGTGATTTAATCTAATTAGAAATACATATAAATTAATTATAGGTAATTGAATAAGTAATCTCTCACACTTGCTACTTATTCTAAAAATAAACACACTTATTTACTATCAATTTAATTGACAACCAACAAAATCCCAACCTCTGCACTTCTATTATCTACAAAAGCCTACGCATGATTTTACATTACGGCCATAAATAGTTATAAAACTTATCTCGTAATGCCGCTGTTTTTACTACCCAACATCCAAGTCGAGTGTTTGCATTACGACCTGTCCATAATAGATAAGCCCAACCAAAATTCAGACAGTTGATTGACAAATAAAACTTCAGAAAACAATCCACACTCGGAGGTGTCAGTGGTGATGGGCTTTAAATATTGAGTGCGTAAATAATAAATATTAATCATTAGAGCGCCCGCACTGGCTCATTGACTTAAATAATTGAATCGGCTTGAATCCGGAATGGGTGAAGTGAGGCCCGGACCTTGCACGCACATTTATTGTATCTCTTTTTTTTTTTTTCTTTTGTCGGCCCAGAGCTGTCAAAAGTGCTGTCTCGGATACCTTATAATTTTCAAATTTATAGTTGCCCCTTGTCCCGTCACATACTCGTACTTTTTGGCTAAATGGTCTGGTAATGTTCTAATTACGTGGGCGCGTGTCTGTTTTATCGTGCCGCTAAAATCATTTGCTATTATTTATGGTGGGGGCCCCCGGGGTAGGTCGCTTTTGGGACATTTATTGGTGGGCATGACAATGGAAGTACATGTTCATATCTGGTATTGGTAGTTGGAACATGCTCTCCATTTGATTACCAGGTGGGTCGTGTGGGACATTTCAAATTAATGTTTTCAGTTGTACACATTGGGTGACAAATTGATTGCGTGATGGGAGACAATTTAAACAGGAAATGATTGAGTTTTTTTTTTTTACATATGTGTAAATGAAAATTTAAGCAAGGAAACACATAATCTTATTTGTAGTAAGTAGAGTTTCTTGGCTTGTCTTATAAATAAACACAATGTTCTAAGTTTAAAGTTACCTTTTTAGGATTACAAATATTGAAGCCCTGATTTACAATGAATTTTTCTGAAATATATAGCATTATCTTTTAAAATAGTCATAAAATAACTTTATTGCTCAAGAATATCATCTAAAATATGTATTCTTATATATTTTTAATATGTTCTTAGAATATTCTTTATAAAATGTCTCCTTAAATAGTATTTTCTTTAGTGAATTTCATAGGTGGGCCACCACCCACACCTCCACATAGCCTCCATATAACTGAATTGTGTGCCATTCATTCAACCCACTTCCATTTCATTTGTATCTGACAGATACATTATTCCCCGTGCTGCGAAAAAGCTCTCACGTGGCTAAATCCGCCGTCAAGCGAAATGCGAAACTCATATCTATCCAGAGAAAAGCTAAATGCTCCAAAAGACAATGGCGTGTGCCTGTCACATATCATAAAATAGTCAAGCCAAAACTACATACGTATTTCCATATAAATCGCATGGGCAGAAAAACAAAAGTGAAATTTAATACGATGCCATAGTAGTTAGCTTACACGCCACAGTAGCAGCAGAAGCAGCAGCAACTTTCCAGTTGAATTACGGGACGAAAAGTGCAACATCTGCTGGCAACTCAAGTATCAAGTGTTAAGTTCCCCTATGCCATCCATCAAATGCGCGTAGAATGGATCCGAATTACAGGTTTACATGATAAATGTGCAAACAAATTGAATGCAGGCTGGAGACGATTTTCCACTCAATTGCCGCCAGCCAAAATGTCAAAGAGCCAAGCTGAGCCACGCCGAGCCGAGCCTTGATTGCAGCATACAAAGTCTTTGGCGGCTGCCAATCTATCTGCTCAGCGTATAAAATATAGAAAAAAGCTAACCATATAAACGAATACTTCAAACTGTCAGCACCGAAAAACGTGTCGAGTGCCATGGGAAATGACTGAATGCATAAATAAATAAATACAGTTTAGTGTGTCCAAGCAAAAGACCATAATTGCTTACGAAAATATTTTCGCATCCTCAAATAAATATTTTTCTTGCTGCCGCCGTCCCTTTTCCCCCAGGGCCATTGGATCAAATTACGCCAGCATCCCAATTAGCATAACAAAGCTAACAGAAGTTGATTTATTAATTGGCTTCAAAGTCGCACACTTCTTGCCAAATTAAATTCAAATTAAAAGATACATAAAACTCCACAAAAGTAGAACAAAATGCGAGACAAACAATGAGATTAATCAAGCTGAAAAAAAACAACATATAAAACTAACAAATGCAAAAACTAAACATTAACAAATGCTGAAGGCAAACTTAAAAAGCCAGTTTACACACAGTAACAAGAAGTGAGCAAATAAAAAATAAAAGAAATGCCGACAAAAATGCTTTACAAGTGAAAACAAAAAAACAAACACGACTTGTAAATAAGAAAAAATATCAAATTGTATTTTGCACTAATTGATTGTTGAATTTTTGTTCGATATTGGCATTCGGAGAAGGAGAGAACTGGAAAAGCAATTAGTTGGCTTTATAGGGTCAAGGGTTAACACCACACACAGCAAGAGGGGAACTGCTGTGGCAATTGAAATGTGTTTTGTAAACTCGGTGAGCAATCATCAGGTAAAGTTCAATAAAAAGTAGGTCAAACGAGCATATTTTATTTTTTACAATACAAATTAATATAAATTCATAACAACAAAGTTAACATCCCATTTTAATTAAATAACATTGGTTGCCACATTTTTGAAGAATTTTTTAAATTAAATAAGCATGCAAAATAAATGCAGGTCAGTTTCCTGGCTGAAAATTTCCTGTTGCTGTTTAACCTATTTGTATTATTAATGGCTCAATTAAACAATTTATTTTCAACTGCAAAAATGTTTAACCAATAAAACCATAAATACCATTTCATCTTAAAGTTTGCACGTACAATTGCTAAATAAATTTGCATTAAACTTTAATGCTGCTAACCTGATATTTATGCTTATTTATTTTCAATTTAGAGCAATATAAAAAAAGTAAAGAAAACATAATTTGCATAAGCAAATGTCAGAGGAGCCCCGTTCGTCAAACAAAATAAATGCCAAATTAAATCATATAAAACAAACCAACATGATGGGCCCAACCAAAATACCAAAGTCATGTAAGTATATATGCATATATGCCCTATGGAGGGCCGGGAGCCAGATAAAGCCGCCGCCAAACTGAACAAAGTGTTGTCAAAAACGACAAGAGACGGAATAAGAACAACGGCGAAATCCCCATAGAAGATAGGTGGATGTGTCAGGATGACGTAGCCCCCTTAAAGCCCCCCTCCTCAAGCTCCGCCTATTACGTGCCGACAGGGCAATAAATATTTATACATATACGTGTATTTATATATATATATATATATATATAAATGTTTCTGTATATATATGAGGGTTTTTCAAAAGCCGTAAGGCATTGAAATTTAAATGCACAACGCATGGCTGCTAAAAGGGAAACGGAAGTCAGCAGTGGGGGAGAGGGAGGTTGATGTGGGTGAAAACACATGCGAAATGAGTGGAACACACGCAGGAAACGTAAGTCACCCAGGCTGCACCCCCTTTTGTGGCAATACCCCCCCGAAGAAAGGTAAGTCAACGCGGCGTATTAGCAATGTAATTTAACCCAAGGGCAACCATTTTCCACATATAAATGTTTCTCTCCACCGAATGGCAAATGCAAATTGCGTACATTTTGTAAAATTTATGCCAACATTTGTGTTTATTTTTAATTTTATAACCGAATCGATCAAGCGGAATGAATGGATGGGAAAAAGGGGCCCCAAATGGGATTGCCTCCAACTGATGTGATGATGCCTGTGCCACACGAATTATGTATATTTTTGGAGTCCTGATCTCCAGTCGTTCCCTTCGATAAGCTGCCCTGGGACACAGAAACACACCCCACATAAGTTTTAATTATAAGCCTGCCTGCCAGGATGCATAAGAAATGCTTTGGGAACAGCAAGGACAACGGCAGAAACAAAGAAAAAACCAAGGCAGGCAGCTGAAGTTCTGGCTGGCTCAGGTAGCACTTGGCAAATCCCTCTAAGCACACCTTAAGTACTACATAATACTCGATACATATAAGCACCAACGTAAATAAACACCCAAAGAAAATATATAAAGATATTTTCTAAAATTGATAACATTCAGCTTTAAATTTAGTGAATTTGTTGAGAAATTATAAGCATAGATTTAACCTTAAATATATTTTATAAATTGATCTAGTTTAGTTATAAAAAAATTCAAGCCTAAATTTAATATTTTTCTCCTTGTGCACACATATATATTTGCTAAGCTTTGCGGGAGATTTCCCGTCTTTCTTTTTACAAGAATTTCCCCAAAGATTTGGCCTGAAGACCAAGGAAAAACAGTTGACGTCAGTTGGGGGATGGTCAGGACAAAAGCCTTCACGGTGGCGGCTTAAGCAAAAGTTTTAATGCCTCCTCATAAGCAATCCTGGGAATCAAAAATCTGAAAACTAAGTATAGCAAGAGCCAAAAGACCGAATCAACAAAAACCAAAAGCATAATATACGTTTGGAAACTAAAACAGTAACTGACAAACAACTGAAAATCCATTTTACGACTTGTTATGATGCCTAAATATGGCCAACAACAGCAGCGCCAACAACTGTTACGAAATTGCGTCGCCAATATGTCTGGACACTCTCTCTCAGGGATGTGTCTCATCCGAGTGGACTGAAATTTATTTGCTTTTTGTTGTCATCAGGCCTGAGCCCTCGAAAGTAGGCAAAGAAAGGAAAACCTTTCGCGGCGGAAAGAAAGTTTTTTGAAAGCACCGAAGGAATAATACACTTTCCTGTATGATGGGTAAAAGGATTAGGACTAGAAACTATTGAAGCTCTAAGGGAAAACCTTATATTAAATATATATATTTTATGATATAATATATGATGATTTTTTCAGATTATTTATTTTATTTATTGAATTTCAAAAACAGCTTCTGCTTTTGATTTTATTTATTTATTTATTTAATATTTAAACATTTAGATTAATTAAATGATTAACTCTGATTACGGAACCAATTTCCTTTGCTACAAATTCAATATGTTTTGAGAGCAACCCCAAAGAAAACAAACTTCAGGGAAATTTTCCAGGTCGAAAAAAAAGAAAGAAAATCCCCCGAAAATCAACCCCCTTGTGACGATACCGCTGAGGACTACAACGCCACACGCAATCCCCCAAAAACAGGCAGCTCCCATTCCCATTCACATCCTCAGTCCCGAACCCAATCCGGAGCCCATTCCCCGGCCACCCGATGGGACCCATCCTTGGGCTGATTACCTTGGCGTTCGATGGCGACGCCGTAACAGTTGCCGCTTGGTATTTTGGTATTTTACGAGATTTACGGCGGCGGCCCTGCCGCCTAAATGTATGCTAGCTAATTTTTATTCAAATATATTTCGATGGGCCTGTAGTATGTGTGTGTGCGAGTGTGTATGAATTCGGGCCCATTCCTTCGCTTTTGGGAATATTTCGTGTGCGCAATAAAAATTAATGGGCTCGTCTGGTGCTTCTTTTTTCTCTGCTTTTTTGCCTCTTCGTTTTCGGCTCCAGCCCAGCTCCTGCTCCTGCAGTTGACGTTGATTTTAGTTTCATTCCCTTGACTCCCTGACTTTGAACGGACTTTTATGGCCGGCTCCTTGTGGTTTAAGTGCAGATAGATAGATATATAGATATACTATACACACAGTAACCGAGTTCCAATGAATGTTAAACGTTAATTGCTCTGGTTATGGCACTCCCAGGAGGCTCAATGGAAATCACAGGACATGCGAACAACAACAGCCCAATGGAATCTCAGCTCTTTCTGTATTCTGTAAATCAATCAATGCACTTGGGGCTCTGGCAAATGCCTTTTTGTGTGCCCGATAAACAAATGGTTAACAGAAGCCCTCGGGCCCGGTCCCCTTCCTCTGGCAAATAGTTGGAACCCTTTTCTGTTCTCATTTTTATGGCGATATGAGCGAGCGAGCAGGTGTCCTGGACAACATTTCGACCTGGTTATTATTGAATATCATCCGGTAACTGCTACAGGTTCCTGTCTTCGCACGTGCCCTGGTTTTATGTGTCAGAAACCCATAAGACATGGCCGTCATAAACTGCGGTTTGCTCTTAACTTCATATTTAGATTGCATTTACCCCTCAAGGAATAATAAGCCAGAAGTTTATCTTTTGGATTGGGTATTCTGGATAAGTTTATGGCATTTGCGGATTTTAAATAAGAATGGAAAGTGTTTATATTATAGTTTTACGAGAATAAACAAATTTGCATTGGGTGCATTAAGTTTAATATGAAATGAATAAATTAATAATCAAAGGATTATAGGTTTTAAATAAAGTTAAAGATTAGAAATTCTCAGGCATAGTCTTAGAAAAATTTATCTACTCTTAATAATTTATTTGTTTATTTTATATTAAATTTTAAATACTTTTGCTACATTTGCTTAAATACAGAAAACATATAACCAATAAGAAAGCAAATTAAACTTGAAATAAAAAACAAAGTAAAAGAATTCTGAATGATTTTTAATTTGTGTAAAGACTTTAAAATGATGTAATAAACTTTACAGCCATAAAGCGTAATGCCGTAATGCTTTCAAAATAGAGTATGTCATAGTTGGATGATAAAATTTGTGCCTCTCTGGCTGTTTATTTGACATATAAAACGCTGCCATTGCCGCTTTCTAAGCCGAGAGTGCACACGGCAAACATTTTATGGCTTGTTTATTGTTCAGTCAGAGGCCTTGGGGTGAGGCGGAAAAGGGAGGAAAAGGAGGCAGGAGGACAGGATCAGGCGACTTTAGTATTTATACGCATTTTCTATGTTAAGCCAACATCCCGGTAGTTATTTGTGGTCGGCTTTTTATGCTTTTGTTGATTCTTTATATATATTTTTTTGATGTCAACGGAATTTGTTTATTGTTTATTTTCGCCCTTCACCCATGCTCACACATGGCTATTTTTTTTTTTGTTTTTACACGTTTCTAGGCAACAGCCTTAGGGCCAAGTCCTTGGAAGGGGAAATCCTTTAAGTCAGGCGTCAAAAAATCAAGCAAAAAACACGCGAGTCGAGCAAAAGTTTTGACTAGCAACTGCAACGCAGATATGCGGAGCTCAAAACTCATTAAAAAGAACTTAGACAAGGTCCAAGTGGAGAATGAAAACAAGAAAAACTGAAATCCATTTTCAACTCTCTCTCTCTCCCTGCAACAATAGGAAATTGTTGCCAGCCATAGACTCTGAGAGCTTCGTAGGCGTTTCTCACTTGGTGGCCCGAAGTGCCCCCAAGTCATCTAAACTGCGCCAAAACCACTCGAAAGGCCCTGGCTTAGAGCCCCTCAAGAGCTGCTGAGTTTGCGGCTTACAAGTCCCACTGTAGTGGCCCCGCAAGATGCTGCCCAGATATGATTTTAAAACGCCAGCGTGGGAAACGCTTTTTTTTTCTACTCTAAGCGATCTAAAACCCAATTTAAATGTTAAAGGTAGCAACTAAATTGAACCGGTGGCTAAGCAAATATTTAAATTGCCATTGTCAAATGTGCTAACCATTGGCATTTGCTTTTCTCACGAGAATGTAGTATGTCTTGTGTTAAATAAATATAGAAAAATGGTGAGGAAGTTCCTCAAAGGTTAAATAATAAAATTAGCCAGGTTATAAAAAGCACTTCCCACAGTTATCCCCCAAAACTAGAAGCTCCATCCTGACAGCAACTTGGCAAAGATTTTCTTGCAGTTTTTTAAGCGTTTTCTCATTACCGGAATGGCAAAGAACGAAAAGTTTACAAGATTTCAAGTTGCTTCCCCCAACTTGTCGCCGGTCAGGCAGATGGTTCCAAGTTCTATATGGAAAACAATAAACTTCCTTGCTAATAAGAAAACTTGCAACATCCTTCGGGCAAACTTCCGAATGAAAACAACCCGCGGAATTGTTTCATCAAATTTTGGGAAACATTTTAGAAAGTGTAGAGAAAAATACTTATTATCGATGCTTTGGCCACTTGGCAAGTATTTTGTGGCTGGGTGGCTGGGGGAAAATGAGTTCAAAACAGCAAGCTGACCTTTGTTAAAAGTGTCAGCCGTCTGCCCACACAATACCACTCATTAGGGCTCTACTTCATTTGACTTTGGCTATACCATAAATACGTTTTCGTTTGTCTACTCTTCGACACTGTTTTATTTTTTCGTCTGTAGTTTTAGGCTGCAATTACGCAGCTGGCAAATATTTGCGCAGACAGCAGCAGCAGCAAAAACCGTTGACAGCTGATGGTCGCCGACGCCTCAATGTCTCCGCTCAAAAAACAAAAATAATAATAACTGGGAAAAAATATCAGACATCTGACAAACTGTTTGAGGTGTTAACCCGCCTCGGCGACCCATCACGCTCCTCTGGCGATCATTAATGGCTGATAAAAAACCAAGATACCCCAGTCCCCAGCAGCCAGCCATATATCATTAAAAACGACGAAAGAAGAAATAAAAAGAAAACACTTTTTGATATTTATGCTTGAGTTTGACAAAGTTAAATGTTGGGCATAAAGATGGCCATAATTCATTGGGAGAGGGTCCAGTAATGTAATGCAATAAATGGAGAACAACAAAAATATGAGAAATTTTAGACTTTGAGATAATATTGTTTGGATATATTCCATAAAGCTTATTACCCAAAACCCTAGCTAAATTAATAAATTTTGTGGGTAACATTTAAATAAAAACTTACTCATAGTTAAACCAAATTCTTTCAGCTGAAAAAAAAACAAAGAATAAAATGGAGAACATAATAAATTCCGAAATCCCTTAGCTGAAAAAGGATATACTCTAGCTCTAATTAATTCATTTCCATTTCGACTTAACACTCGTTTAATTGAATGGCCAAACTTTGCATTCACGCAAGCCCTACACGTCGTATACGTAATGTGACCTTAATCGATAGTTTGCATTTGCTTTTGATTTATTCCATTCATACCTGCAAAAAAAAAACAGAAAATGTACAGAAATTAATTAATTGTATTTAAAGGGAAAAGGTGGAATAGTGAAATAGTGATTTCAAAAGATTTGCCACGCACTTTGCTAATTAACTAACTAAAACCTGCAGGTAACCCTACAAAATTCCAAATCCTCACCCCCTCCCAACCCGTAATAAACCTCTTTTGGCTCTTTCTGGCCGTGTTGTGCCCATTACGTCAAGCAATGCCAAAATGCCAAAATTGTACATTTTGGAGAGTTTTGCAACATTCTTGGCCGCCAATCCAAATGATATGCAAATGAAAATTGACCAATTGACCAGATGCCAGATGTTGTAGCTGCCATTGGGCCGGCTCACCGCATTTCCATTTGGCTTGGTTTTGGCATCAAAGATGCAGATGCAGATGCAGAAGCCGATGCAGTTGCAAAACTGCAAATGCAGTGCTTGCCACTTTGTCCTGTGGCCCATCTTGGACAGGATTAGGCCAAGTGTCCGGGCCTGAGCTAAGGCAAATTGTAATTGATTTGCTGCTAGGAAAATCTGTCAAACCTGCCTGCTCTCCTGTTGGGACAATTTAATTAAGAATTTTGTGTCTCTGCACCGCAAGAGTCATTAAATTTTTATATTTTTAAATGACCTGCCTAAGCGTGGCAGGGGAGTTGCCTTTTTGTATTGTTTTACGATGCGGGTTTGCCCTGAGATCGAGAAGATTCTGTTTTATTTAAACAAGAATACCCTTACATTTAATGATGAATTTCAAATTACTAAAGGGACAACTCTCTTTTGAACTGCATTTAATATGTGCTTAAATTAATACAAATCTCAAATGTATTTCAACGAAATATAACAAAGCATTAAACCTTAATAATATTAAAAAATAATTATAATCCCAATATTTCAAAGAGGGTTGAATATAATTATAATACGAATTGGAATTAGGGGTATCTTGGATTGCATTAAAAACACATCTTAAAGTTTAAGCTAGTTTTAGCTCAAGAAAACTTTAACTTAAAGCCTGAAGAGCATACAATTTTCGTTTGGTCTCCCAAAGTGCTTTCCATATTTAAAGGGCCTCTGCCTCTGCCTTATCCTTTTGTCTACCTGAGGGATTTTCCAAAAGGATGGTCTGTGTGGAGGCGGCTGATTGTTTGGGTGGGCGTGGCAGAGGCAGGACATTATTATGGAAAGACGTCAGCTGCCTGGGGGACATTTTGCCTGATTGAGTTCCATTCTCCATTCTGTGCCACTCGCTCCGCTGACTGGGGCCTCCTTCTGGGGAGCTTTGCATATTTAATTAAAATTGTAATTGATTTTGTGTTATGCACGAAATTGTGGGCCAAAATGCGTATGTTTTTAATTTGATGCCAGCCCAGCCCGACCTCATAATTTTTCAGCTTGCTGGCACAGATTTGTTAGCGTTCTCCTTTACTCTTTGCCTTTTTTTTGTTCACTTTTCTAATTTGACTTCAAGCTCACGAAACAGCAACAGAATTTCACGGCAATCTCAGGTGAGATTGGCCTCGTTGCGGTGGTCAAAAGGGAAAAGGGGTGGACAAATGTAAGGGGGGAAGGTGGGGATATTTTTGTGTACATTACGTCAAAGTTGCCTTGCATATGGATGGAAATGTATGTAATCGTTTTGCTCGAAATGTAGCAGCTTAGCCAGAGTCAGGATATTGATTTTGTGAGACTGAAAAATGTACTTTCATTCTCGGATATTACTCATACGCCACCGAAGCCCAGCTAAAACTTTGCTTTTTTTGTGCTACAGCAGCAGCAGCCCGTGGAAATCAATTTTCATGTCGACTGTCAAAGCCAGGTTTGCTCTTTGTATGTGTGTGGGAGTGAATGATTTTTTTTGTTTGCGTGGAGATTCAGAGGTGTGTGCAAAAATAGCAACCAAGTTGCCCTTTTTTCCGTTTTTTTGGCCACGTTTTTTGTCATGTCACGATTTGTGAGTTTTCCACTCGAATCCATTTCGCTTATTAATTATTGAAGGAAAGGATTTCGTGCCTTACCCAATTGACCCATTAAATAAATTCGTAGAATACGCTTACGTATCGTTCAGTGGCCGCACAAAAAGCAATTAGTTTAGTCATAAATTCTGCTAATTAAACCATTAAAGCATAATTAGATTTTATCTTTCAGCATCTAGGCAAAGCGAATAACATATTTCACACGAAACACACCCGAAAACCGAAAAAATAACATGCATGAATAGATTTTTGACACCCCTGACCTTTCCCCAAAACTGTGCAATGATGCATCAAAACGACTAACTAAACAAACCAAAAACACAACTAAAATCTAAAATAAAATAAAATACAAGAAAAAATACAACCGAAATGTATTTTCGTGTCGCAAAACTAGAAGAGAAACACAACAATGGCAGCAGAGACCACAGGCGAATGCAAACAACACGAGTATTATCATCGGATTTGGGTTTCGGTTTTACAATATGATAAATTGCAGGCCAACATGTTGATTTTCGGGTGATTTTTAGTACTTTGAACCGTAAATTTTTGTTTTTGCTTAACCGAAGGTTGACAATGCCTTTATTTCGACATTTACTTTGGTGTTAGTTCTCGGTTTTTAGTTTTCGATTTTGGCTTTATAAGTGCGGGTGTGCCAAATGGTTTTACAAGTGGTTTTTCAAAGAGGCTTAACCAGCTAACATGAAGGTTATCAGAGATACCAGAAGAAATGTCCTTAACCTTTAGGTTTTAATATATTTTTAATGAAAAAATAATAAGTTGAGTTGATGAACACGAAAAGGGTTGAGCCCTAGTAAGCTAAAGTTTAATGGTAATTATAAAATAAGATAGAAAAACATGGGTTTGTATTGTTTAAGAAGAACATAAACTCGGTTTTTAACTTTCAAAATTTTAATTTAATAATAATAAAACCAACTTGTTTGTATTAAAAAGACAACTGATTGCGAAATTACATTTTCAAATGAATCACTGAAAGTAAAAACCAGAAACTCCATTCCCCATATAAGTTTATGCAGCCATAAACATATTCTCTTGCAACTCCCACACAAATGCAGTCTCTCTTTTTTGTGTTTATTTTTGCAGGAAATGAAAGTCAGTTTATGTATTGCCCGAAAAAAACCCAACGATGTGAAATAATTTATTTAATGCGACATTATTTTTGCCACCAAATAAAGACAACGCAAACGGCAGGCATAACAATAATAATAATAAACCCAGAGACCATTTACGGGCAGCATCCACGGTTTATATAACTCTGCCATGCGGGGCAGAGTCAATTGAATGGGATTGCCACTGTCCCGGAGAGCTGTAATGCCTAGATCCGATTCGAATCCGACATATTTTTCACGATCTGTGAACGCAGGAAGACTTTCGGCCGCTGGCAGTGTCGACCACATTTCAAGATCTTGGACTGGGCCTCTTTTTCTTTGATTTTTTTTTGTTATTTTTAATGGCAGGCCAAGAAACAATAACAACCAGGGCAGTTCGGTGCTCCACTCATTTGGTTTTAATTTTGCGCTCGTAAATCGAAACGAAAACGAAACGAAATGGAGAGCTGAGACCGGAGAGGCCCCCAAACCGGTTAAGAGTTCGGTTCGTGGCCAACAGAGACCCAAAAGCCGAGCCAACAATCAAAGCCAGGCAGCAACATACAGTCAGGCTTCACCATAAAGAATTTCTTTAAGTTTTAAGATTTTTTGTAATTAAAGAAAAATTCATAAAAAGAAATAAGGAAATTAGTTATAGCAACTTGACTTCAACAATTTAAGACTGCTTTAAATGATTAAATAAATCAACTATACTTTATACCTTTGTCAGTTACGAAAACTCCACTGTAAATAAATCTATAAAGCCTGAACCAGCGACCGGAGATCCAGATAAAGATCAACTCCAACGCTGTGGCAGACAGCAACAACAACAATAGCAACGGACACGTTTTGTGGCACAGTCGGTAAAACAAAAACAAAGCTAAAGTCTCAGCAGCAACCCCAGTACAACTAAAATAAAATCCAAAAAAAAAAGAAATAAATAAAAAAGTAGAAGTAGACTGGCAGCAAGCAAAAGCTGAAACCAAAAACCTGAAATTGTAACGCAATCAATGCGAAAAGAGGGCGGCGCCACGCCCCCATCGCCGAGTCGTGCTGAAAATGAAAATCAACACAGCTGGCCTCTTGCATTTCCACAGAGAAAATAAAGTTTAGAATCCTAAATCGGTTAATAATATTAGTTAACAAATAAGTTAAAGTTTTTTTTTTATGAAAAACCTAATATTAATTCAAAATATGTACTCGATAATCGTGTTATTTTAATTGCAAATAAAAATTTAAAATGTTTTAAAACCTCAATTTCTTGATGGTTAATGTTTTTCAAATAATGTCTTAGTTTAAAACTGTGTTCAATTTTGCATTACGTAAGAACTAATAAAAATAATAATATATCCTTAAAGCAAAAGTTATTTTAATTTGAAATTATATTCAAAATATTTATAAATGAAAACTTTTAATGGACATAATTATTATTTTTTTTTTTTTGCTGTGCATTACCGCTGATCAAAAGGGGTTTCAGTCAGGGGAAGAGGTAGGGGTCAGTTGGGGCCAACAGCATTCAGTTATAAGTTGCACACGGATTTTCCTTTTTCTTATTTTACCCATTTTCCGTGGGGGGTTGTTTTTTTTTTTTTTTTTTTTTTTTTTTTTTTTTTTTTTTGTTAGATTACCACACGCAGGCGGCGGATTACATTTTATTCACACTCCATTGAAAAATGGAAGGGGTCTCAAAGCCTAGGAGTGAGCCAGCCAGGAGGGGGTGTGCTTTAAGGCGGGATGCAACTGTCGATATGTCGGAAACTGTCCAAGCTCGAAAAGCGACAACTGCGACACGTAATATGGCTGAAAACCACTTTTTTATGCGGTCAACTTGTACAGATAGAGAAATATATGTATTAACAGGAAGAAGCCCCAAGCCACAGGACAAAACAATTATTTCAAGATATTCTGTAAAAATATATTTAGCAACTATCTTTGTTAGGTTTTTTCTAGCAACCAATGAGGAGTAAAATATTATTATAACATTTTTGTTAAATTATTTCTTACTAAAATACATTTTTCTCGAAAATATACAAATTAATAAAAAACATTTCTAGAATTCCAGAATTTTCCAAGATCATCGCTTCGAGTCTGTGGAAAAGCCAACTTCATAAACCAAATATTGCCTTTTCGCTTGCTGTTGGTAACACCCCAGAAAACGTATTAAAAAACACAACCGAAAAAATGGGATTTGACTTGGCGAAAGGAGCTGCTCTGGAAAAAGACAAAAGCAAACACAGGCATTGCCCACTTTGGGGGACCCTTTGTGTACGTGTGCTTTGGAGTGTTGGGTGCTTTTCACGCTAGGCCGGGTTTTTTGGCAATTTTTTCTTTTATTTTCCAGCTGCTGTTTGGTTTTGTTTTGCTTTTTCGTTTGCCATTTACCAATTTCTTTGTTTATGGCCGCAACACGTGTTTTCATTTCAATACACACTCACGCACACACGCAAGGGGGACCCCGGGTGGGTGGTTGTCAAGAGGGAGGAAGTTTTATGTCTATGTTAATGAAATGGTAATGGACTTTTGCCAACGGGAGGCAACTCCCACAGTCTCCTATTTATTTTTTGGTTCGTTCCCAAGTCCCAGATAATTAAAGCCCACTGTCATTGCTCGCTCTCCTCCAACTGACCAACCGACCAGCCCGAAGGTCGTTGACTGTCCCAGCCAAGAATTGTTTACAGATGCAGACGGGGACCTCAGTTCCAGGTCTCAGGTCTCTCCACCAAATGCCTATCGCCGGCGAGGCATCAAATTTTGATTACCACTGGGCCAAGCATTAATCTCTTCCGCAGAAAGAAGCGACTCGCTAGGAAATTAAACAAATAAATAAAAGCTGAGTGGAGTTTGAAGAGGTTTTCTGGTCCCGCAATAAAAACAATAGAACCTGAAATGGGATATACCGAGCTGTATATGGAGATCTAGAGGAAATACATATATAACTAAGGGAAGCTATGCAAGATACTTCCCTTCTCTACTTATCAACAGAAAGCACTTAAGAATATATTAATCCAATACATTTTAATATAAAATCATAACAAACTAGCATATCCTTTTATTTTTTCATTTAACAATTTATTTATTACAAAAATAACAAAATCCGATAGGTTTAGCTCTTAAGCCCATTATAACTAGCAAACGTTTTACTTTCACGTGAAAAGTCCAACAACAAAAAACGAACAATCAGCCATCCTGGATCGAAAAACAAGTTATTTGCCAGCTATTTCCACTCTAGGCTTAAATTATTTAGCAATTATGTGAAAGTGAAACTCACTGACGAGGATGCTGGAACCGATATGATGTGGAATTTTCAAGCTTAATTGTTAACAGACTCTGCAATCGGTTTTTCGTAGATACTTTGCATTACAAATAAATATCCAGCACCTGCTGCAAAATTGTCAGCGACTGCCAATTCTTGAATTGGACCCGAACTAATTGCATTTAGCATTTGCCATTTGCCACTTGCCATTGCCCATTGACATCTTTTGGCCAGTTGTCAGTTGGCCAGAGATATATTTCTTCGCGCCACTTTACAAGTTTGATATTTTAGGCAATATTCATTCCGCCCTGCCAATGGGGCAAGCACTCAATAAAAATTTATTTCGCACTCGTTGGGCGAGAGGCGGTGCAGCACTCATAAATCCAATTCCGTTCGAGCGAAACAAATAAGACAAAATCCACACAAAACGGGCAAGAGAGAAAAACAATTCCAACGAAGCTGGTAGAGTAAAGCTCTCGGTCTCTGGGTCGGAGTTTGCCTTAGCTTGTGGCCCAAGTTCTTTGTTTGGTTTGACTTCGAAGGGAAACTCTCTGCTCTGCAAACTGGTTTCCCTCTGCTCTATACTTTTTCTGCATTTATTTTTGGTTTAATAGATCAGGGGAGGACGGAGATTCGTTAAACATTTTTTTTTTAATCTTCTATTTCTTCGTCTTCTGTATCTGAATCTGAAACACTTGAGTGACGGATATTGCATAATGCCCCATCGAATAGAAGATTTCAATTATGATTAGGCCATGGTTAAGTGACTCGATTGATTTCCCACGGAACCGCCAAAAAGATTTGATTTTGATGGCAAATTTGTTGAATATTCACCAACTTTGATGGATGTTCTAAAGTGTCTTTCGATTGGCTTTCTATCATTTGTCACAGTCTTCTTAATGGCTTGCCAACAAAGAATTTTATAATTAAAGTTAACTATCTTAAGATTAATTTGACACTAGTCAAAAGCTTAAATAGATTTTAGGTGGACAATAAGAATACTTTTGACATCTGATTATTGATTAATTATTTAAGCTTTATGTCGATGTTTTTGAGAAATAACTTGACTAAAGGGTTTATAAATTATAAATTACTGGTAGACCTAATAATTGATTTACTCAAAAAATTAATGGTTTACATTCAATAACGTTTTATGTCTTTTTTTTTAGCATATACTAAACACATTTTGAAAGCCAGTTACATAGAATTGCCATTTAAACCTTGGTGAAAAACTATTCCCAAGAAGACATGTCACCTAAATATAGATACGTAAACATCTCATCTCGTATTTCTTTTTCTTAAACTGCTGCCGGAAACTGGGCAAAAACAAAGCGCGAATATGCCACCAGCAAAAGCCCTGGCTTTGTCACTTATTTATGCATCCGGTCGCCAGAAAAATATATATATTTTTGTATATATACGAGAAATACAAGAAATACGAAATGAAGATAAACATATGATGTATACCGGCAATGACAAGATAATATGGCTGAGCTGCGATTTTCCCAGCATGAGATGCATGAAAGTTTTACCGAGAACGCCAAAGTCAAAGTGAATATTACAAATATATTTGCTTACAATTTGCGGCGACGAAAAAGTTTTCAAGGAATTTTATTTGAATTGTGAATGATGAATATTTGCACATTATCATGTTAGATCTGGGAAAAGTTAGTAAGGAGGTGAACACACATGAAAGGTTTAACTTTGAGCGAAAACTTTTTTGAGCAAGCAAAGGGAAATGTATTGCTGTGAAAGCAAATCATCTTGGATGCTATTTCAACAACTCTATGATTAAACCGTTTTCTTGGCACTTTTCTTGGAATTTTCCAACCATAATTATGTGGGAATTCTCCCACAAACCCCCTAGAGATAAAGACAGGCCAGGCATCGACCGCAAAAAGGTGGGAAACGAACGGAACAGTTTCCAACTGTCATGCAAATCGACACGACATGCTGGCAAAAGTTGATCTATCCCAAAGATACATTTCCCAAACAGAGGATCTGGCATTTGTGGGACTATTGGCATTGCATGTTTCACAATTTTACGGCTGTTTAGATACTTAAATTGTGCACAAATTCTGCACAAATGGGAAGTGGCTGGTTGTCTGGTTCTGGTCTGCATATTTGTTTGCCCAAGCGACATCGTCTGACTGGGTTTCTGATAGTTAGTTCCGATGGCATGAGAATGGCCAAACTCAGATGCCACACTCTCCTCCTCCTCCTCCGCCATCCAGTTCGTGATATTTGATTACAAATTATCCATAGAAAGGCACCCAAGCAATTGGCTTGGTGCTTGGCTCGAATTCATTGCATTTGACATGCCAGGCAATCGTAGTTTTGTGTGGACTAAAAAATAACAAGAAAAGTCAACTTTTGCGGTTCGCTAAATTCTATTTGAACGTCTCTATTGGGATGTCTCATTTTTTTATTTCAATGATTTTCTGTCATGGTTAGGGATTTGGGTATAAACAAGTTATTATTATTGACAGGAACATTTTTAATTCAGCCCTTAAGTCATTTCTAATAACCTTTAGAATTTTTAATACTTAAAAGGCATTCTTTAAAGTCCCACAAACAAATCAAAAGCCCTTTCCGTCTTGATCCATTTCAACATACATTTTTCTTAACCCATCAATGGCTATTACCAAATCGAAAGCGAACGAACCGAAATGAAATTTATCATCATCAAAATAATTGCACACAGGCGGCTGGCATCAAAGAGCGAATATATTTGAGGGCGCAGCAGCCTTCAAGCCAACGATATACAGAAAAAGGTTATTTACAAAAACTATATGTACATTTATGACAAAATAAATTGCCATAAAATTTGTAGCCATTGCAAAAACATTTCGCACTGCCTTTAGTACGCTCAACACGACAGCCAAAAACACAGGCAGCTAAAATCGAAACAAAACGAAAGCCAACCAGAAATATATAGCAGAAAGTGTAGGTGACAAATAGCATTGGCACCAAAAAAAAAAAAATAATAAAAATAAAAAAATGAACAAGAAATGGAAAACTATGTTGCCAAAAATTTAAATATGTATCATAAATATGGTTCAGCGATCAATAAGGGGCAGTCATGGCGAAGAAAATAAAAGTTAATAGAATAGATTTCTACTCATGTGCATATATTGAAACGATTCTCCATGACAACCGCAGAGGTGGAGCTATATACACAGCGGGAAAAAGATCAAGACCTGGAATTTGTAGATTTAGAAGCAGAATTAATACCAGCTTTTTTTATTAAATAACTGAACAACTTTGAAGAGAAATCCCTTTTTTATTTTTAGATAACTATTATTTATTATTATTATTTATTTATTATTATTTTCTCAAGTGTATCTATAAAAACCTCGTAAACCGGTCTTGAAAATTGAGATATTTAAAAGCGTAATTATAAGTTTTCTTCTCGTTTCCGAAGGGTATAGAAAATCGAATTCCATTGCACTCGAATCCGCACACAAACGGGGTCAAAGTATTGCAGCAAATGCCTAACGAAGCACACCCAGATGCCATAATAATGCCCACATCCAATCACCTCCCCAGACGTCTCAGAAATGCCAATCAATTGATTTCATTGTCTTCAATTTATAACCTATCGATAATATAAATTCCTGCAGTCAGTCAAAGGCAGCAGCAGCAGAAACCGACGAACCCGCTGTGACTTATGATAAATACGAATATATATCTATATATATATATATATATATATAACTGAATTGTACGTACACACAAACTTGAAATATATATTTGTGCGCACTAATGTAACTGATAGATACGCATGCCAATAATCAGATATTGTCAAAGCACATACATCAAACTCAGATATACTCGTGCATATCTAAACGGCTTCTGGCTTGCTTGTGTGTGTGCTTGCTCTTGACATTAATTATTTGAAATTGTTTTGTCACAGTTATCACTCGAAAGAGTAGCAGGAAATACAGAAACAACCATATGCCAAGGGGTGCCAGTTGTGTAAAATGTATCTTATATCCGCAAATTGGTGGCGAGGGTCAAATAAATAAGCTTCAGATAATAAGATTGAAAATTTACTTTCTTCAGAATGAAGGCTATAGCATATAAAATATATATTGTATTTTTTCACACATTCTTTCAAAGCTTTTTCCTTTGCAACTCCTTTCTTCAATCATTAAAACCTGAAACTACTTTAATCAAGTATTTTATAAACTTTATTTAGCACCAAGAAGTGAGTACTTAATTATAATATAAATGTCTTCATCAATTTCGCTCACAGCCACGCCTGTTCATGGCGTAAATAATGAAAAAACATCATCCCATTCAGCTCGATAAACTTTTAGCCAACGAAGAAAACTTCAACGCGATACAAACTTGAGTTTTATACGAAAGATTTTTACGGCCGTTGCCCAGCAGCCACTGCTGGCAGCTAATTTTAAGTAATTGTTCGCTATAACCTCTAACCAGGCTAACAACAAAAAGCCAGCCCAGGGCAGGCTCCCATTGAGGGGAAAGCACACGCCCCCACAAGAAAGACTGAGCGGGAGCTGTGCTGGAGTGCTCGGTCGCACTTTAATTGGCATATCAGGCCATGGTAGCAAACAATTTTGTATTTTTTTTTATAACCATTTTGTTAGGCCAACTTGCGGCCAGCTAGCTAGCCAGCTTTCTTGTGCTGCTGTGCCTGTGCCTCTGGCCCAACAATGAACTCCCAGAGCGAAAAATTTACAACAATTGTAGTTGGAGAGGTTAATGAACTAAATGCGCAATGGGCCAAACTTATTTACAAGCCGCTCTGGTCGTCTGGCGGTGTGTCCAACACAAAAGGCTAACAAAAAAAAAAAAAAAGAAAAAAATAAGCTTAATGAGACGCTCATTACTCGTTTCTTGAGAGTTATGCGGGGGGATTGCCGCAAGATTGATAGAAAAGGCAGCGGAGAAGTGGGAGGTACGATGGCTTTATTTAGTTTGGCGTGGGCCCTACATTTTTTATGGCCACCAAATTCGATTTTGCCTCCGTTTACTTTATTTCTCCATTCTCTGTTCCATTCTTAATTGACATCCAGTGGAAAGTTTGGTACTGCATCGTTGGAAAAGCATCCGAAATTTCACTCTCTTTTTGCCAAAACCAATATTATTAATTCCCACATGCTTCACCGGAATTTACAACATAAATACAAATATTTCATACATAGAAATTCTTGTTCAATTTGCTTTGGCACATCATAAACAAAAACAGCGCAAAAAATCGCAAATATCTTGTCGCTAAATTCGGTTTTACAAATTCCTCAAAAACATTTAATAAAATTGACGGCGACAAGCGGGCCAAAGAAATAAAATGTCGTGAGATTGACCCAGTTGGAAATAAAATTAAAACTTTGAGAGGGCGATTGGAAAGGAATATTGATTGTAATTGATTAAGAAAATGTGGAACGATTCTCTGAATATAATTGCAGTCTTCATGGGTTTTAAATATAAATTTGAGGTGAAACTAAGTGAGTCATGCCTACTGATCTTTAGGATAATAAATGGTTATCGTAATCAATAATTCTTCAAGGGGATATGTTTGAAATTAGAATTATGATTCTGTTTTATTTAAAATACTTTCTGAAGTGCGTTGCCATTAAGGTCCTACTTGAACTCATTTCGTTTTCACTTGGTTTTCCGCCTTTCTTCACTTGGTGCTAAAAATCTTGAGAATGTCATGCTCGGAATTTTTCTTGAAAATGTTTCATTTTTCAAAGAGAAAGGCGCCCTTCTTCTTATGTGCATAATTTAATGCGGCCCTGCACTTGAGAAAATGCAATTTTCCCTCCATTCGTTTGGCGAATAACAAGAGGTTTTTCTCCCATATAAGTATGTGCTTTATTTACATACAGTTTCACCCATATACCAGCACATATTTGTAGAAATTTTCACATAAGCTGCTACATAAGACGGAATTTACATACATATAACCCCCTTGAAGCATCATTTGTATAAAAGAAATTGAGTGCGGACTTGTGATGCATAAATCGAGGAATATATATTTGATATCCGAGCGAATTGCAGAAGAAGTAAACAAAAACAAATAAATATATTCGCCTGCCATCTAATGCTATCACTCGATATAAGGGTTGAGCAAGAATCAAATCGAATTGCGGGTAAATAAACAAAAAAAAAGTATATAAAAGTCTCAGTTGATATGATTTATAGAGGAATGCAGAAAAGTGAGCCATAAAATCCAAAGTTCGCTGCCCCACATGTTTTCACTTTATTTTTTTACCGCACTGAAAATTCAGCAATCAAATCACATGCACAACTCATTAGACATTAAAATGTTGATAGCGAAACAAACAATTTATCGTTTTGCGTTTGGAAAAGCCTCTAACCCCTCCACTCCACCCCCGTGGTATATAAAATATCTGAATCTCCAATCTCGGGCATAGTATTTGCTAGTCATTCGGTTCGACGAGAGCTTTCAACTCTAGACGGCATTTCAATTAAAGTGCAAAAACACACGCAGTTTCCCATCCTTTGGCTTGCAATTCGTGCAAATAATTGAAATACGCCCACATCAGGCCTGGAAAACTGGGGAGGAGAAAAAAAAAAAAAAACATCCTCAAAAGTTGCCGACCGACCGCATCTATGTACATACAAGGGAAATGCCACGGTGGCTGCTTGACAGTAAAAGCAGACTTGGCAACTTTTACAATTTTATCTGCTGTTGCATAAAAAAATCTAGAAAAATCATACATAACATACATATGTACACATGTGCATTCATTCATTCACTCAACTCAGCAGCATCAGCATTCGGAGCAAAGTATTCATCTTCAATTTTATGCGGATTCCAAGTTGGAAACACATTTTGTGTTGCATATGAAACTCGGCTTTAACTAGAAATTCAACATTCCGTCTTTATCAAATAATGAGTTAACTTTATAAATCAACAAAAAATTAGGAATCATGTAATCACACAGAAATATAAACAGGATTTTAATTATAAGCTAAGATATTTGCATTTTTAATGAGATTCAGTATAAGATTTTATAGTTTCCATGAGAAATTGGTAAATAACATTTTATAGTACTATTTCAGGCTTATTATACACCTTATAGATTTTCCAAAATATGTTCATAGTTTCAATATATTTTTGATATGTTTCTCCCTCTTTATATATACCCAATTCGAATATATATGGAGTTTGAAGTCAAGGAACTTTAAGCTGCCAACTTTTACCAGCACATTTCGGTGTGTGAGCTGTCTCTATTTTTTCTTATTTTCATTTCGGCTTGTCATGCTCAATCTAAATGAGAGATGAGTTGTCCATTTGTCCGTTTGCTGGCCAGTCGTTGGCCGTTGGTCAATTTGTTGCGGCCTTTCAAAAGGCAAACATGTGAGAACAATTGAATGGAGGAGACCTACTACAGTTATGTATAACTGCCAACGTATTGCGTGTGGGTAGATAAATGACGATGGTTGGGATAATGAATTTGCTGGAATACTCATTCCATACGTTTATTCGGAGAAACCCTGTTCAAATTAGCACAAACTTTGTTCGCACTTCGGGCTTGGCATTGAAATCAAACTTCTCAAACATTCTTCATAGAAATATTCTAACTTTTTTAGTCCAGAAAATCTATATGGCACTATGTATGTTGGTTATGATAGAGAATTAAGTCAAAAGCTAGATTCTACAGATACTTTTTGAAACAAAAAATGTTGCTTAATTTCTAGGAATTTATTTCTGCACACAAAGTTCTTTAAATATTTTCACCAATATTTAATATTCCCTTTTTTTCTAAGCAAAACCTTGTAGCAAACTTAAAGTAAATTTTATTTGCCAACAAATAGAATTAAAGCGAAATCAGTCAGGCAATTGAAAAGACAAATGTTGGCCAGAAAACAATACAATAGAAGCCAAATTGGAAAATGGCCCCCAAAAAGAAACCCCGCCAGATTTAATCAGCTTAAGTAAGTAGTCAAAGAGGGCGCCCTGAGATACGCAGTTAAATAAATCTCTCATGTGGGTGGTGTGCCACTATTGTGGTGCTATTGGTGGTGCTGGGGCAGTGCTACCTTAATAAGAACAGCCGTTGTAGCTGTCACTCAAACGCCCCGGCACAAATCTCTGGGCGAAGTCTTATGAATAATCACTCGACGGCAGTGTAAAAACTTGGCAAAAGTGCGAGAGCACAGAATGAAATGAAACCCGAAAAGAAAAATGTATTTCAAATGCGCAAAACCAAAAAAGAAAAAAAAATATACATACATATATCTAAAGTGAGGAAAAGTGGGAAAAAGTGAGGAAAAGTGTCTTTTAGGTAACATCTTAATAATGCAGAGAGAAATGGAGGGAAGAAAGCGTGAAAGGGTTGGGGGCATAAGCGCGCAACAAATGCTCACTTGTCTGCCCCGAAAGATTGGGATTTTTAATTTCGAATTCATGTGGCTTTTGTCAGATACTCCGATACTTTTACATTGTAGAACACACAACCTGGGCAGGCAGCACTCAACTCCTCTCGGTTCTACCAGGTAGGAAGGAAGGTCGCCGGTGACCACGTATGTCAGCTTATTTCGAGATAAAGATACAAATTACATGGCAAGGTAGAGAGGGGAACGACTTTGCCTCGATTAATATGCAAGCAGTGCAGCAAATAAAATATATATAATTGCTGTCTGATTCTTATTTACCCGTCTGTCTGTTGCATATAAAGCAAATAAAATGATCGACTCGGGTCCGGGGCTAATTAAGGCGGAACTTGAGCGTGGCTTAACTTCAATGTCAACGACAGTGCGTCATGAAAGTATTAAGTTGTCATTTCAAAATCATTGTCAGGTGGTAAAGATGAGAGAAGAGTAATAACGAATTTATTTATAATTATATTACGTTTAATGTAATTACGCATTAAATTTATATTTAAAATGCTTTTAATATTTTTATCGGTTGAAAAACTAAAGGTGGAATTTTTATTTTAACTAAAAGATTTTCAAGAAACCTAACAATTTTTTATCTAAACAGTTTTGCTGTATACAAATTATTTTAGCTAAATATATAAATATATATAGAAGTTATTGTTAAATTTATTAAGCCCACTGTAAGGCCCTTAGTTAGGTTTAACTCACACTCATTTGAGCAGCCAACTGTGCGTAAGAAGCCCAAAAGAATTAAGTTAACAATTTGGCTAATTATGCCTGCACTAAATGCATTTTAACTAACGCACAATTAAATCCCATGAACGAGAGCCAAGAATTTGAATACTTTTCAATGCCTCATCCTACAGTGGACACCGTTGAGGAAAAACATGTGCCTGCTGAGGGAAATAGAACTGAGATGAGCGGAGGATATCTCGAGTTCTGGTCTTCTCGGGCCTCCTGTTATTTGTTTGGCCTGTCAGTGTGTCAAACCGAAAATGTGGCGACGATGTATGTTTATTTAGCACGTTCTGTGGCTTCTCGCGTCTCCCTCGAATTTTCCCCCAACCCATACATATATAGTGCAAGTTCAGTCAGCAGCCAGCCAAGTTCTTTTTCCTTCTATTTTCCTGGCAGCATGTATTTTTTTACGAGTATTTATAAATGAAACTTGCCTTTGTTGTCATTTATTACTGTCACTTTAAATCCAATCAACGCTTTGTCTATGCTTCGTCGATGAGCGATTTTCCTTCGCGTTTCTGTTTTTCCTTTGGGTTTTTTCCGGCTTTTGTTGATCTAATTTTTTCTATATTTTTTTCTGGCTTTATTTGTGTTCTTCGTCAAGTGTCACAAGGGGATAATTTTAAATTTCCCGTTTTGTTGGAACAAAAATAACTTGTTGTTTCGGAAGTAATTCGATATGGAAAAATATTGCATAATTCATTTTATCAATAATAAATGTATAGAGATATAAACTGCACATTTTTATATAAACCATTTCCGCAGTTTATTGTGCCATTAGTAATAAATAATACTTGTAGGTTTCATAATTAATTCATGACAAATTCCAAACATTTTAAAATGATTTTATTTATTTTAAATTTGTGTCGCTTGTGTCTTTTGATATGTACACTCTTAATGAGTCCACCATTCCTCTCTGAAGCTTCCCAGAAGCCAGAAAAAAAAAATTATGAAATAATAAATAAATTGCTAATTGGCCGAGCAAACATTGACAATGCTAATAACAAAAACTTTAAACTCTTAATTGCCAGGCGCCAGACGATCGTTATTTAATATCAAAATTAAAGCAAGTTCCAATGACGCTGACGAACTTGAATGTCGGTTATTTTTGATAGCCTTAAAAATTTAGCTTCTGGCACGCGGTGTTCCCCCTCGAAAATACTGTTTACCTTCAAGGCTTGGGACACGAAATGGTTCATTACCAACGTCACTCGAGTTGGCAAAAGCAGGGCATTAATAATCCAAATGAAGCCCACAATCATTTATTACCGGGCTCAGAGAAATTACAGAAAAATTGCAAATTTACAGCACTTGACTCATAATGGAAAAATTATTGTGGACATTTTGCTGCGATAATCATTAATTCTTTGTACGCTATTTTGATAAGAGTATAATTAAAATGCCACAAATATTTATATAAAAAAATTAATTTTTCTGAATTAAATAAAATTATTTTATAATTTTGTTTCATTTTGTATAATACTTTGTTATGATATAGTTAGCTTTTTCTTATGTTTTTATCATTTCTAATTTACTTCATTTTATTTTCTTGAGATCTTCCCTATGTAAAATCACAAATTCTGTTTGAACATTTAAAAAAAAATACCTTAGCTTATTCCCACAGTTACTTTGTCCAGTGCCGTCCCAAAATGAATATTAATACGACAACTCAAAGCGTAAACCTCGCCCTCAATCTTATCTAATAAATGAATGCAATTTACGGACAGCAACTTATAAAAATTATAGGTTGGCAAATTTCCCCGAGACTCGGACTGAAGCTGAGTGCCTGATGAAAAATTTAAAAACAAGCAAAGAGCAAAACAATTTTCATAAATATGCCACTGAGGCAAAAGTTGGGCGAAAGCTGCCAGAAAAAAAGAGAGTAAAAACCTCAAAGCGCATTAACGCCTTTAATGGCCTTGAGACGTTGAGAGTTTTCATTCTCATAGGGTGGTTGGGTGCACAGAGAAAAACTAGCATAATGTTGACAGTACTTTTATAGACTGTATCATTATATATTCAGGATTATTTCAGCTGATTTATAACACAAATTTGCACATTTCTATTTTATTGGTTTTTTTAGATGCAATATATAATAAATATATTATATAAAATTACAAAATATAACCCATTAACTTTCTTCTGGTCTACCAATGTCTTGGACAAAAATGATTTTTGGAGAAATACTACCAACTTCTTTTTAAAAATATTTCTTTGGAGTGCTGGTGGAAATGGGGAAAACTCACCTTAGATTTGGAACAGCCGCGGCTGCTGCTGCTGCTGCCTGCAGAGGCGGTGGCACGTTGTATGGAAAGGGCAACTTGGCCGCAACCGCCGGATTTTCGAACAGCATTCTCGCACTGTTTTGGGGGTGGTGCTGCTGGGGGTGGTGATGCTGCAGAATCTGGAGGGGGTTGATGCTCCCGCCGAATATGGTGCGGGTGTTTGTGTTTATGTTGAAGTCGGAGATGCCGTAAATTTTGCTGGCTTTTCGCTCCTTATTCCAAAAGCACACGCTGGGAAAATCACTTTAATGCTCTCGCACAAGTAATCTTGTTTTTCGCTTGGGTTTGTTTTAACTTCTGTTTCACTTTTCCAAAGACTTTTATCCACAATTTTGTTTTAACAATATTTTTTATTCAAGAACCGCACTTTTTAACTTTGTTTTTATTTTGTATGTCACTCCCTTTTTAGGTAATACTCATTTTTATAGCACGACGAGTTGTTGGCAAGGTTTAAGATACTCTAAAAGATAAATATGATTGTTGTTATTATTAAAATACATTCACAATATTAACATCCAGGCACTTAAGATATTAATTACAATTAAAATGAAGGGAAAATCGTATTATTTAATTACAAAAAAATTAATTGTTTAGTTAGCGAACTTGTTTTTTATTTTAAAATTTTAAACATATAAAAATTAATATTTTAGTTCTTTACTTTATAAAACATAATACAAATAGGCTTAGTTTATGGTTTCTTAGAGCTTAATAGTATAAAAACCAAGAAATTAAAAAATTTATTTAATTTTTTTATACTTTCAATTTTTATCTTTTCATTTTCATTAAGTTTTTCCCTGGTTTTTCTTTACTTTTCTGTTATTATTATTATTGGCAGTATTATGTTATTTTTGTAGCTTTTCTTGATTTCTCTTCCCCTGCCTTTGTTTTTGTCTTTACGCTTTTACTTTCGTTCTTTGGCGTTGCTTCTGGTTTTTGCCTTTTGCTTTTCAATGCTGAATTCAGAATTCTCTTTCGCCATTGCCGGCTTTTCGACACATAGATACACACTCACACTAGCGCACACACGTGCGTGCTACTCTCAAAATGGTGATAAAACATTGTTGTTTTTGCCGTTGCGGTTTGATAAAATTTCACATACGGCTTTTAATTAAAATCCGTACAACAAATACGGCAATGGCAACAAAAACCACTCTCGAGTCTTTGATCGTCTCTGGTGTTTTTTATAGTTTTGTGTAGTTCTGTGCCGGTTTTTGTATTAATTTTTCATAAATTAAATCGATTTGCTTGAACAAAAACACACAGACACACGCACCAACAACAATTCATGGCAGAAAGACGCACAGCAGCAGCAGCAACAACAACGCCAAAAAGACGTTTCTGCGACGTCATTGAATTCGCCGCAAAAGAATATGCGAAAACGTGAAACGAAAAAGTGAAGCAGCTCAAAAAATAAGAAGACAGCGTCCCTCAGTTGGGCAAAAAAAAAAAAATAATAATAAAAAACGATGTGTGTTGGAGTAGTTGAGTCACTTACACACACACATCTGCATAGTAACGCACACACTCGCAGGCTCGCAAAATAAACGACGCGTGACGAAAATTTCACAGAAGGCTCGAATGGAATACGAAATCCGTCAGTTTAGCACAAGGAATTTTTTTAAACTGAGCGGAAGGAGCGACCGAGAAAAGTTTGTGGCAAGCTCCATGAATTTCGCCGCCAAAAAAGAGAAGCCTGCGCCGAAGCGAAGCTCTCCCGCTTCAACGCTCTCTCCTGCAGGACTTGGGGAATGGTGAAGGAGAAAAAGATACTTGGATGCAACATGCGGCATGTGAGTCAGTTAATGACGTACCGCTCTCTTCCTGCCGCTCTCTTCCTGCCGCTCTCTTGCACCTCTCCGCCATCCCGCTGGTCCCCATAATCATTTCCGATGTGCAGTTTCCCCAGACAATAGGCCTACATATAAAGCTATATAGCCCTAGCTATATCCCGATAACATATATACATACATATCTGGGCAGACAAGCGTCTTTATACTGCGCTTTGTTCTCAGCAGTTACAGTACAGTGGACTCTAGTTTGGGGAAAAAGTATCTATAAATGGTTTTCAACTCTATATTCTTTATAATTTTATCGATATCTTACTTATTCTGGATATATTTAGAAAGTTAAATTAAGTCCAAGTGCAAGTCACGAAATTATGGAATTTATAATTTTATAAATTTATAATAACTTATAATAATTAAAAAATGAATTAGGATTTATTCGGAGCTTATCCACTCGTAATCAAAATATTAAATACCTATTACATTTTGTTTTTAAAGAAATCCGAAACTTTTAAAATACATTTTAATGTAAGATTTTTGAAAATTAGCTTGTATTATTTTAAAGATTTACAAAAGGTTTGGGCTTTTAACTATTAAATTTTTAATTTATATAACCAATTCATATAAAATATTTCAAATTTTAAGATATAGATTACATTAATTTCAATTACTAATCATAAATTATTAGTTTCAAGATTCTTTCCGTTTTTAACTTTAATTTTAATAGGTGACAAAATATATAAAAATCAATTAGCTTTAGTGTAAGACATATAAATTGTTTGCCTTTCAACACAGAGGTTGTTTGACATTAACATTTCTTATTTACAGAGGCCAGCTGACTATTTATGCATTACTTTTAAATGAAAAATATTATGAACTTCTAGATACATAAATATGTATGTATATATGTAAGTAAACAAAAAGTTGAATGACTTTGTAACTGACACAAAACAATACGTTTACGGGGTTATATTCAAAGATCTTTTTGTGTGTGTTCCTAGTTAGTTATTTTGCTAAAATATTTCTCAAGTATTTTGACCATAACTGAAATTGAAAACTCGGAGCAATCACTGTACTTGACTTTCTTTGTTTATCTTATTTTGTTTGCTCAGCGGGCTCGTATTTCTTTTAAAGCTCAGCTCGCTTTCAGTTGATTTTGATTGCTTAAAGCAAAAACAAAGAGTAATTGTTTAATTTAGTTAAGGGTAAGGCTTGCCCGCTTTCTCACTCTGATTTATGTTTTACAAATGAAATTTATATCATTTGGCGAGTGTAAAATAATTCTCATCTCTCTTAATTCAATTGTCACATTTTAATATGGTATAAAATTAACGCAAAAGTCTCTGGGGGTTTGCAAAACAAAATTCCTCCGCCATCTGAACTTGCTCTGATTTCTTAAATAGTTTTTGAGCTCACAATTTCCTAAGAAAAGCATAGATGCCCTTGGCATTCCGTAGCTATATGAACTCCCCGATAATATCCAATTACAGCCACATCATCGGTTTCTCAAAACCAAGTTTTTTTTTTTCTTCCTTCAAGTGTTCTTATCGTAACGAACTCATTGGCAAGCACAAAAACCAAAACACAAAAATGTTATAGATAAAACTGAGAAAAGTAACAATAACCACAGCTTGTACTTTGATATTGGTTGCAAGTTGTTGTGTACGTAATGTGGTTTTTACACTGAGCTTAAGCTTGTATTATAATTTAATTCAAGCTTAATTACTTTTGGCAACGATATATTAAGAATGCATTTATTTAATTATTTATTTCACTGTTTTCAGTTTACTTTGGCGTCTTATCAAGTTCAAAGACATTTCGGGATTTTTCCTACATTATAGTTCATCTTGGTTTTATCTTACTTTATTATACATTTAATTTATTTTATATTTTCTTTGTTTATTGTTGATTATAAGTTTCTTAGTCATCGCACATCAAAATCGATTTTTGTTTAGAGATTCATTAGTTAAACATATCCATTAGTTAATAAACCATGAAAGTTGATATTAGATTTAATGATGAATTTTGTTTATAATATTAATAGCCATGAAATACATATTTTATTTAGCCGCTCAAGCCATCGATTTGAAAAACTCTCGCTGAAATCGAAGGCAATTTTGCATATAGAGATTGGAGATCGTATTTTTTAATTAATTTGCATGGCTCACAGGCGTGTTGCACTCGCATCTGTTAAATGGATGTGGTTTGTTAATTTTGCTTAACAATTTAACAGGTAATTTAATTCAGTTGCTTCTGCGGTCATGCAATAAATTCGAAACACTCATTTTTTCTTAATTTTCTAGAGATAGAAAATGGAATAGAAAATTACTTTTAATGCGCGGCAAACAACAAAACTTGAATGACAATTTTTATTGTTTTCCATTTGCTGGTTTCGGTTCTGATTCAGAATTAGATCCTGAGCCGAGTCAAGAATTAAGTCAAGACTGGGCTCTGTACACAAACTATCCGCAGATCAACGACAAAACGACAACAACACGATGACGACGAATCCACGAATCGCTCCGCTTCGAATCGTTTCGAATCAACTGACTGTTGTAACGGTCACAAGCAAACTGAAAACGGAATCTGAAAGATACGACCGCACCGAGAGATACAGATACAAGCCCCAATGGTTTCTCTTTCGCGTTCCTCTCTCTCTCTCTTTCGGATGTCTGACGTTTTTGCGGCAAGCATAATAAAATAAAAGAAGTTTTCGATTTTTCCGACTATCAGATACCCGGTATTGAGATACTAAGATACTGAGATGTAAATTTGTAAAATTGGAAAACAAAAAAAAATTAATAATAATTATATAATAATTTTAAAAACATTAAAATCACAGGGTGCGATTCCATGTCATTTCCTCTTTTTACATTTGATTTTAACATATTTAACTATTTATATTTTGATTTTTAATTTTTTATTTTTTGATTTTTTAATTAAAAATTAATTAGTTTTATTATTACAATGGGTTTTATAGTTAAAAAAGAAATGTATCTTTTATTTCAATACAGAAAATACCCTAGAAATTATCCGAAATCCATAGAAAACAAGAAAGAGAGGCAGCTCTCCCCCGGTTGACTTATTCTCTAGCTCCCTCTTTCCCGCTTGGCGGCCGAAAACCACCCACAACATAAATGATTTCCCTTCCCCACCCACAACAAAAACAAACCCAAATGTTTGTTCGCTCTTCGAGAGAGCAGCTAGTGAAAATGCGAGCGAGGGAGCGCAGCTTTGTTGTTTTGCGGCGAAGTCGCTCAAAAAACGCCAATGTGTTGAAACAGCGTCAACTTTTTGGCGTCTATACTACCATCTCATTCGCACGCATGCTTTTGCTTACTTCCGGTCTTGGGAGCTGCTGGTTGTTGTGTTTGTTGTTATGGCTGCTCTTCTTGCTTTTGTTGTTGCTTTTTGTGGCACCGATAATAAGTGAGCAGCGTTTGTTTATTATCGGTATAAGATGGCTTTTAAGCGGCGGATAAGTTGGATAAGGCGTATAAGACATGGATAAGTTGGATTAGGCGTATAAGACCAGGGATAAGAGAGTATAAGATGCCTATAACTTGTGCGAATTGAAGGGGGAATATTTTTTAAAGCTTTTTGCAACTGATTTATTGCATTCAGAATTATAAGAAAAATATATGTGTAAAACGGAAAATAACAAAATAATGCAATAAAAACTATAACAATATTGATTTTCGATTACTTTTCTCCGAATAATTTTGACAGCAATGCAACGTATACCCATATAAAGTTGCATTTCTGTCGCCTGTTGCACCCACCTCAATTACCAATTGGTAACACGTTGCAACGCCCCCGCTAAATCCAAATTTACACAAATTAATTTTATTTTCTCTTCCAAAAATCGCAGACTGCTGGGGCGCTCCCAAAAAAAATATAAATAAAAACACATAAACAATAACTTAGACGGCTTATTAGGCGGCCTAAACACATCAAAGGCAGTCTCAAGCCCGCCTGAGCTGAATTTTCCTTAATTTTCTTTTATATTCCTTTATGATTTACAACAAAACGCGCAACAAGCGCAACAACGAGTTTTCTGCATTCAAGCAGCTGACGGCGAAAACAGTTTTTTTTTCTTTAATGTTTTGTTACGTTTTGTTTTTTGTTTTGTTTGGTTCATTTTTTTATATGGTTCCTCTTTTTTCCTTTTTTTTTGTCGGAACACAAGAAACTTGTTTGCAGAGCTTCGGGCGATAAAGAAGGAGAAATAACGTAACAATGGCAACAACAACGAAGACTGTAGCAGACGGGTCAAAGGAGCAGTTGTTCCAATGTCCCGCCTCCTCTTTCCTTAATTTTATATCCTTGCCGACCCCTCCTACAAACCTCCTCCATTGAAAGAAGGAGCAGCAATAAATTCCACCGGCAAGCGTCTTCGATTAGTTTGGGAAAAATGTGAGTGAGAGGAAAGTGAGTGCCAGGAAATTGGAGAAAAAGAAAATGTTCCAGGGGGAAAAGCAGTCGAAATTGCCCAACTTTCAGTTACCCATCACAAGCTACCTTTATTTTCTCAAATTTCATTCCAAAAAAATAAAAATTTTAATATTATTTTTCAACTTTAAAGAGATCTTAGTTACATTATATAATAAATTCCTTTACAGATTCATCTTCCTTAGCATCCCACTAATATCCCCTAGATTTACCCCGTATTATTGGCAAAAGAGCGACCATTGATGGCAATATTTAGTCTTTAGTCTGCAACTGATGTTCGCCGGGTTTATTATCGTTCAAGGTAGAAATTTATAGCACGTTGCGCAGTCAGCAAATTTGGGTCATAAAAGTAATTAGTGAAATCTGTTCCTGCGTTCTCTCCAATACAGATTTGCCATTGTGGGTGGATTTTAATTACCGGCCAGAAGTTCATGAAAGTGCCAAGAAGTTCCTCCAGCCAACCCCGCCCCCCGTCGTGTCAGCTAATTGATTTAGCTCCCAATTTTATTGATCAACCAAAAGGAGTGAAACCTACCCATGGCCTGCAGTTAAATCGACACGGGTTAAGAGGGGGTGTTAAGAGCTGGTGGCCAAAAGTAGGCACGTTGGGGCATCAGCGGTTATTGGCCCATTAATGAAACAGCCATAAAATTAAATTGCAATTTATTATTAGGGAAAGTCAAAGTAGCAGAGATTTAAGAAGAAATATAATGAGCTTTTGCAGAAATATTGCAGCGCAATGGAAGAATATATAATTTAAAAATGAATGGTTAATAAATAAACTTTAAATAGGGGATAATTTTTGTATTTTGACTTGAATATTTATAGAAGAATTTATAATTTAACTATAACTTTATTTAACATTGCATTATTAGTCATAAAATACAAAAACATCCGCAAATAAATGATTTAAATTGTTAACTAACACCTCAATCGAAAGTTAATATATTTAATAATATCCAAGTATAAAATGTTCACAAATAAGTAATTAATTATCAAAGCTCTTTGTTTTCAAAACCATAGAAAATACTTTAATAAATTTAATCTACACTTAAATTACTTAAAATACAAATACGGTTTTGTACTCCCAAATTCCCTGAAAATTCTTTAACAAATTTAATTAATACCAAACACACGAGACCCCAAATTAATTGCAATTATGAATGCATTATCATATTCTAATTATAATGCCTAGTCATATCCAGGATATCCCTACAATTTCATTAATTCTTACGCAAGCACACACTTTCTTCATTCACGCCAGAGATTAATGTCCTGGGGAAAGCCCTTAAGTCCAATTTGGGTCGTTAAAACTACAGCTAGATGAAAATTTTATGACACCGTCATGGTCCTTGGCACTATGTAGTATACATATGTATATGGGTTCACGCACAACTGTAGGCACATGTAGTAGGTCTGCAAATCACAGTGGCCATTGTTTTTAGCGCTCAGTGTTTGTGAGTTGTGCGCATAACAATTAGGCAGCCTCGGCTTAGGCTGCTTTTGCCATGCCACCGAGGAACCGGAGCCCAGACTGCATGTATCCAATGTCATAAAAATATCAGCAACACATGTTGCCTGCCGCTGATTTTCTGAGGATTTCAGGGGGAAGTCGCATCCATGGTAGGCTTTGGAAATTTGTGGTACGAGGGAGACCGGGGGGGACCTGTCGTCTGCCAGACCTGCCACGTCTGGTTAATGAGCACGTCTGCATTCGTGGGAAAGAGGCGCCATAGAGCAACTCATACAGAGAGGTATGTGTGATTATATCCCCCCAACACGGGATAATTCTTCGTTTGATTGTTTTTATTTGTTTTCATTTAAACAGCACAAATACTGTTAATTAATTAACTAATTTCATTAAAGCCTTCGTTAAACAAACCAATTTATATCAGACTAAAAGTATACTATGATATATGATCAGCAGCTAGTTTTTTTTTTTTTTTTTTTTTTTAAGAATTTTTATTTCCTAAATTCCATTAAGTAAAAATTTACATTACTTTCAACTATAAATCAAAGCTAAAGCATTGGGACAACTTTAAAAACTGACACCTTTTGGTTCATTACACTTTAAATGAAATTTAAAAACTAAAAACAAAGTTTCAAAGCCCAAAGAGAGTTCCTCTGCAACTGATTCTCTAAAAGTGTTCAACACTTTCCCTGCTCTAACTTTGTCTGTTTGAAATTCATTTGCCATATGAGCCACCCCACCTTTTGGGCGAAAGGTACTAGAGTTTGGGCGCCCTTTGCTGGTCGCTTTGGGACTTGACCTTAACAAGCGCAATATCATCAATCAGTGCACAAATTTGCATTTCATTTTTGCCCTATTTGGTATCGAGCGGCACTTGTCCTCGACTTTTGTCCGTTGCATGTCACCCATGTCGCTGTCGGCGCATCAGCGAGCTTCATCAGCGCCGACTGATATGTAAATCCCATAAATCATGCACACCTGTCGTCGCTGGCAGGCGACAGTTCAGCTCGCTTGCGAACCGTACCCATCAGTACGGTTTGGTCAGGTCGGGCAGGACAACAAGGATATGGTCAACAAACAGGCGTGCAAACTGACAGAAAGGCAGGCAGACGGTGTCGTGGTCAACCTGTCTCTGAAAGGGGACACACGATGCTCGAAGTTTTTAAAAAATGTGTCTTTTCTCTAAAGATTTTTTTAAGGTTTTATGGCCTTTATTTTTAATAATTTATTAATTTATTGTTGACCATTGTTTACTCCTTAAATGATGAAAATTCCTTCTGTTCTTAGCGTTTGACATTAGCAGTGACATACATATAAAAAACAAACTAGTAAGAAGGAATTGAAGGAGGCACGTTTTCCTTGCGGGTAGGACCAGCAAATTGATTAGCCACGTGCCGCCATATGCTGCCTTCCTTTAGGCCAAGTCAAGAGTTGTGGCCAACAGAATGGCAAATGTTTCATTCCGGACAAGATGAAGATGAAGTTAAGGAAAAATTACAGTTGGCTTTAAGGCTAGTGAGCACATTTTTTTTGCACAGAACAAGTTATATATCTTTTTCCCAATAAACTTGTTAATATTTAGATGCTAATTAAGTGTTCTTCTGTCTTCAATTTGAAAAGAATTCTCTAGTATCAGTTTTATATCTCTCCCTTAAAACTAAATACCTAAACGTTTTAATACATTTTATATAATTTACAACCTTAAATACCCTCTGAGCTCTCTACATCACGGGAAGTGATTCTGGACTTCGTTCCGGACTCTCACTAATTGCTCGGCCACAACACCTGCTGCTCGAGGTACTTCTGCTGGCTTTTTAGCCTAGGGCTTTGGTGAGATGTCCTACGGACAACGGCAAAAAACCACAAATTTACATAAATATGCCACAAATCATAAGGACCTGGGGCCACATTCCAGTCGCCACCCAACTTGTGGTCCATGTGACTCTGTCTCTGTGGCTATTATGAATGCATAAAAATCTTCATGAGTTCATTTTTTAAAACCACACTTTCATTGCAATTAAAATACCAAAAAAGGAAGAGGCCTCAAAAATATATACCTAGCCCATAAAAAATACCAAGGGAAATTTATGTGCAGCACATGCCACGCCTGCAACTAAAGGCTCTTTCTCCTGCTTCCTTTATTTTTTATTTTTTTTGAGAATTTTTGCGGTGGGAAACGCACGTTGCATAATAATAAAAGTAGCTGTGGTGCGAATGTGGGAGGGAGGAGCAGCTTTTGAAACCCATAGATTCTGGCCGCCATCGTGGCGAACTGCTGCAATTGTTTGTCATTAGCAAATGTTGCCTTTTCTGGACACTTTACGAGTCTATTCCCACACACCCAACAGTGCCGTAGACCTTGTTTTCCCCAAAACAGACAAAATTTGTGACTGCGACAGTTTGTCCGGTTGTGCCCCCCTCTGGTCTGGTTTGATTTTCCCCAGCCATCGAGAGGGTCTCCTCTCATTTTTAACGCATCATTTACAGCGTTTTATGTAGGTGCAACATTGCGACATTGCAATTTACAAACACTCAAAACATAACCTCAGGCTGTTGCCCCGAATCAATGACTAAGTGCAGAGGATGAACAAGGCCACAAAAAACTGCAATGTCTATATGGTTTAGATACTATGGGGCAGACTTTTATTACTCTTTAATTTGAAATCAAAAATAATTTAAAATAAATTCAAGAATCAATTTTAAAAAGGTATTTAAACTATAATTTCCTAGAGTGCTTAAGAAATCTCTTTTAAAATCCTTGAAGTAGTGTCAAAAAGTATGTTATTTATAGGTCCAGAATTCAGAAGTAATTTGTTTATTTTTATTTGTTTAAAATGTGTTTAAATTCTCTTTTAAATTAAGTATTAATTTATACCACATTAAACTGAATCTGCAATTAAAAACTACAGATATTATTTATTTATATTATAATAGTTTCAGCTAAATAACATTTAATTAGAAGTAAACTTTTCATTTTAAACAATTTGCTAGCGCGTTTGCTGTAATTTATATCAGCAGCTTCCAAATAAAACTCTGTCCTCCATTACCGACCTCTCTTCCCAAACCCCTTTGCATTCAACCCCTTGACATATGCTGTGCTTTTTATTTGACAAAAATAACGAACTCTGGTGAAATGAGCGCATCAACAACTGATTTAATTTAGCTGTCTGACAGATAAATACTTAACGCTACAGAAGTGGAGAAAAAAATGCAGATGGTTCTCAATGTAGCCATCCAACAGAGTTGTCCATAAAATGCGGCACGCGTTTAATTTGTGCATTTTTTCCTCGTTGTGAGTGCTAAACGGCTGACAAAATGAAAATGTAAATTACAGAGGGAAGTTATGGACTCATTTTCGGAGCTTCGATACGGGACAGGGGGGACTGGGAGTTAGAGAACTTGACTTTATGAGGACATAAAGTTCGCCTGTTGCCACATAAGGCCTCGGTCTCATCTCATTAGAGAAACTTTTGCCAGCGAAACGTAAATAGATTTCAGCTTAAATTGCATAAGTCCTGCCCTCCACAGCTGAGCCTTGTGGGGTGAGAGTTCAAATTGGGATTAACGGATGAAACAGAAACACAGAAATTGGGGTAGGAATTTCCTGTTTTACTTTATTTAATATACTTTAATGTACCTAACTAAGGACACCAACTGAGATCAATTTCTTTCACTTCGGTCCTACAATTTTGTTAAATAAAGAACCCCTCAGCTTTGGAGGGGTAACTATCAACCCGAGGGATGAGAAGAGCTTCAGTATTATAATTGATGTTTACTTTCGAAATGAGGACATTAAGAACACGGCTTGAAGCTTAAATGCAAATTTAATGATGAATAATAAAGCAAATAATTTAAGCATAGCTTGGGGTATACAGTTAAGTATACTTAACATAATATCATCTATTTACTTCAATTTACTATATTGTTTTGTATTATTGTGTTATTTAAGAATTTCAGTTTACAATTCATTAGAACATCCGACTATGAATATCAGTAAATGAAAAAATAATAATATAAATTGTTTAGAAAAATGTAATGAAAGTTGATAAAGGTAACTTTTACGATTGTGAAATGATGCTTTAATTTCCTAAATATTCAAATTATTTATATTTATAAATATTTTATAAGCCTGCTGTATGTTTTCCTTTTCTTTTAACTAAAATTAATCGATTCTTAATAATAATATAATAGCAAACTGCAAGGCTATACTTGTTAAGTTTATAGGGTATAATTTCACCGCAACTTCCATCAAATTTTAATTTGTAATGGAGGGAATTTTTGAACGAAAATATCACAACAGCTTGACTAACGCTTTCTGGTTTAAACTCTTTACAACGCTCTCTTTAAAAGAAATCAGAACTAAGGAAACAGAAACAGAAGCTACAAGATGTTTCTACTAAACGTATCTACTGGACGTATCTACAGTTTCGCTGTTCTAATTGCCATTCTCCTTCTGGCATTTCCGGAGGCAGAAGCAATAGGCTTCTGGAGACCTCCATTAACTTATTCATATGGCCATATAACATCTTACAGCGGGAGACATATCCGTAATGTAAACTTGCCGGCGTCTCATTCGGGTAAAGTTATCTACAGGACAACAATGAATCTACAAAGGCGGATTATTGGCATTAACTTCATTGATAGTACACGTAGTTATCCTGAAATATGGATGAGTGAATGGCCACCTTGCACTAACCCGATTATCGAGATCAGATCACCGGACAAATTGGGAATCGATATGAAAATTGAGTTTTTCACTGAGAATAGATATTAAATATACAGCTTAAAGCTTATTCACAAATAATGTATAATAAAATAATGTTGATTACCGACAATTTTTAATTCGTCATTTCTAATAAAGATTTTCTTATTTGGTCCGAAGTTTTATAGAAAACTGTAATGAAAGTTGGCCTTACTTCAGAAAAAGTTAACTTTTACGATTCAAAATAAAATTCATTTATTTACAAACATTTTATATGGCTGCTGTATGTTTTCCCTTTCCTTTTAACCACAATGAATCGATTCTTAATAATAATATAAAATAGCAACTGCAAGGTTATACTTGTTAAGTTTATAGGGTATAATTTCACCGCAACTTCCATCAAATTTTAATTTGTAATGGAGGGGATTGTTGGACGAAAATATCACAACAGCTTGACTAACGCTTTCTGGTTTAATCTCATTACAACGCCCTCTTTATAAGACATCAGAAATAAGGAAACATAAACAGAAGCTACAAAAGGTTTCTACTACTCGTATCTACTGGACGTATCTACAGTTTCGCTGTTCTTGCCATTCTTCTTCTGGCATTTCCGGATGCATACTACTGCTTGGGGCGGCCTCAATTAAACCAAACATATGGCCGTACAACACCTGACCACAATAGATATACCCGTGATGTATACTTGCCCGCGTCTCATTGGGGTAAGGTTATCTACAGGACATCATTGAAACTAAATACGTGGATTAGTTCCATTAACATCATTGATAAGTCACGTAATAATCCTCATATATGGATGAGTGAATGGCCACCATGCTATAATCCAACAATCGAGATCAGATCACCGGACAGAAAGGGTCTCGATTTGAAAATGGAGATTTACCTTGACAGTAAACATTAAATCTACAGGTTTAAGCTTATTCACAAATCTGATTATGTTTAATAAAATAAAGCAGACTAATAACAATTTTTAATTCATCATTTCGAATAAAGAATTTATCTCTAGTTAGTTTTTCTGTTCGATTCTGTATAAATAAAATAAATTTTGCGAAGGGGTATTAAAATTTCGGTGCGCCTCCTTATCGGTTTTAACTCTCTGGTTTAATCTCATTAAAAGGCTTTTCAACGCTATCCGGATAATATATCAGGAATGGTAAAAGCAATCAGAAGCTATAAAATGTATCTGCAACACGTATCGACTGGACGTATCTACAGGTGCGCTGTTCTATTTTCCATTCTGCTTTTGGCAATTCCGGATGCATACGCCTGGGGAGGTCCAATTCACTATGCATATGGTTATCCACAACCCGGCAACCAAAAACAAACGCGTCATATAATGTTGCCTGCGTCTTATTGGGGTTCGGTTACCTACCAAACTAGACTGACCACACATCGGCGGATTACTTGCATTAACTTCGTGGACCAAACCGGTAATGGACTTCACGTATGGATGAATCGATGGCCACCTTGCTATAACCCGGAAATCATAATCACCTCGCCTGATAAACGAAAAATTGATATGAAAATGGAGATTTACATACAATGAATTCGGTAGTCCTTGAGTAAACATATTACATTTACATTTTTGAATTTCTATTCTGTATCCGGTGTTATGGCAAATGAAAGGAAAGAAATAAGATAATTTGTGTGAAGAAATAAGTGTTCTGTTTCGTTTTAATTATTTATAAACAAATGGCAAACTGCTATGGTATACTAACTTCAGCATGCCTTCTTTCTTGATTTGATTATGTAACATGAAGGACCTGGTTTAATCTCATTAAAAGAATTTTCAACGCTCTCGGTACAAGTCAACAGGAATGGGGAAAGCAAACTAAAGCTACAAAATGTATCTTCAACACGTATCAACTGGACGTATCTACAGGTGCGCTGTTCTATTTTTCATTCTTCTTTTGGCAATTCCGGATGCATACGCCTGGGAAGGTCCAATTCACTATACATATGGTTATCCACAACCCGGCCACCCAAGAAGTGTGCGTTATATTGACTTGCCTTCATCTTATTGGGGTTCGGTTACCTACCAAACTAAACTGACCACACGACGGCGGATTACTTGCATTAACTTCGTGGATTTTACCGGTAAAGGACTTAAAATATGGATGAGTCGATGGCCACCTTGCTATAACCCGGTAATTATGGTCACCTCGCCAATTAAAGAAAAAATTGATATGAAAATGGAGTTTTACGTTGAGTTCAATTGAGGAAATATTCTCTTTCCAGTGTTATGTCACATTAAACAATACATTTTATATACTAAATATTTTAAAATATATTAAATATTTAAATTAAATCTAAAGCTTTGTTTTCAACCCACGGTCTAAAAATGGAACTTCGCGGTGTAATTTCTGGACATACCTTTTCCCTTCGTCTTTCTTTTTAATTTTTTGAAATATTGGAAATGATAAGAAGACAAATATAGTTATTCGGCTATTTAAAATATATGAAATCTGTACAAAAATGGGACAAATTTCAACGTTGGGGAAAATTATTTGGGCGAAGCAACTGTGAGCTTAACTTAAAGCAGGCTAATTTTTTAATTGCCACTAATAGTCTTATTTCTATTCTCATTATATAATTTGCTACAAAATGCATCTTCTGCAGGTATCTACTGGACGTATCTACAGCTCCGCTGTTCGATTTGCCATTTTTTTCCTTCTGGCTATTCTGGATTTAAACACCTAAGATAACAACAACAAGACTACGCGACATATAAATTTGCTTGCATCTTATTATGGAGCGGCTATCTACAAAGCTACACTGAACTTTCGGCGGCGGGTAATTTCCATTAAATTCGTGGATTACCTAAGTAATCAACCTAGTGTATGGCTTAGGGAATGGCCACCTTACAATAGCCCGGAAGTCATGGTCAGCTCCCCACCGAAACAAAGGATCAATATGATAATGGATATTTACCTTGAGAGCGCTAAAGTGAAAAATACGATTTATTGGAATTTTTTCTGTCATTTCGGTGAAATGAAAAGTATATCTAATAAATATTTTAAAAAATATTTAACATTTAGCCAATAACTGAAGCTTTTTTTCGAGCCCACGATTTGAAAAAGGAACTTCGCAGATAAATTATAAAATATTATCTGAAACCAAGAAAACCAAAAAGATTTGATTTCAGGGCACGCCTTTCCCCTTTTCCCTTTTTTTTAACTTTTTCTATTGGTAACGCATAGAATAAAAATTGAGTTTCAGGCTTGTGAAATCGGGAGGATAATTTGTGTGAAGAAACTGTGGACCAATCTTATAATAAATGTGTTCTGTTTCGTTTTGATTCTGTATAAATAAATGGCAAACTGCTAGGGTATACCAACTTCAGCATGCCTTCTTTTTTGATTTGATTATGTAACATTGAGAAGGAACCATAACAGCTTTCTGGTTTAATATCATTAAAAGAATTTTCATCTCGCTCTCGGTACAAGTCAAGAGGAATGGGAAACGCAACCTGAAACTACAAAATGTATCTTCTACACGTATCTACTAGACGTATCCATAGTTCCGCTGGTCTATTTGCTAGTGTTTTACTTCTGGCAATTCAGGATGCATACTTTAACCCTAATGCCCCAGCATCCTATACATATGGATGGCCGAAACCTGGCGACTGGAAACTGACGCGTGATGTAGACTTGGTTTCGTCATATTGGGGATCAGTTATTTACAAAACTAAACTAAATATGAGTTATGAAATTCATTGCGTTCGGATTTGGGACATTGCACGTAATGCACCTAAACTATCGTTGAGTCATTGGCCACCTTGCTACAGCCCGGAGTTAGTGATTACCGCCCCAGTAAGAGATGTTATCAATGTTAAATTGGAGATTTACTATGGGGGAGGAGCAGTGTAGCAATGTAGATCAAAAAAATAGTGTTTTAATTATCAGCATTCCGAATAAAGCATTTATCTTATTATCTTATTCCATTTTTCCTAATTTTAGCATATCAAATAGTACCAATAGTAGGATTAAAATATATTAACTTATTAACTTTGATGAGTAAAAATGCTCTGCTTGACCTGGACTTCTGTCTTGATATCCAGCGTAAATTGTTTTTTTGTTTTTATTTTGTATTTTGAGAACATTTAGAATAAAAACAAGAATGGAAGTTATCTTCTGACTGAAAAGATAATACCCTGCAAGGGTATCAATATACATATATATTCTCAGATTTGTTTAATGACGCTCTTTTCTTTGATGAAAACAAATAAAACCGAAAAGAAATCACAAGCTAGTATTTTCGGTTGAGATTATTTGTCGTTTGCTTATCAACGCACTTCCGCATCATTAAATAATTTTATCATTTGCATTATTTTCACTTTCCTAAGCACAGAGGATAACGATGGCCCTGATGGCGATGATGAAGCTGGATGACGGTCGGAACAAGGTTACAAAGTTCCCTCGGCAAATTATGGGGGTAGCTTGCTTGGTCACAGGCTGATTTAACTAATTTGTAATTTATGCGGCACTTCTGCGGTTAAGTTGCGGAAAAAGTTGATGAGAGAAATCTTTTTTTAATTAACTCTGGAAACAGGGGCCAAAACAAAACAATTTTCAGTTTTCTACCAATTCAAAAAGTTCTTTGTCGCAGGCCAACTTTTGGGTGGATATTACATTTAAATGCAGGACTCAAATTTTAGTGCAGTTTGTAAGTCCATTTAAGATCCAAATCTGAGGCATACTTATTTCCGTAAATGGAGAAACAGAGCTAAGTTCACTTCACTTACATTACGAACCCATTAAAGTTGCCGAGGGAACACGAAAAAAATTGTTTTACAGTAACGTAAGGATGGGACTATGGAAATGCAAATGCCAAAAGACATGAGAGGGGCAGGGGCAGGGGCAGGGGCTGGGGACCAACGATAATGAGGACAAACAGCAGAAGCACAAATACAGCAACAGCAACAGCCGCCACTTGCAGCTACAATGATAATGTTGCTGGCTGTTGATGACAACAACATGCAGCAACAGCAACAACTGCCACCAACAACTAACACTACACTGGGAGTACAATTTTAATACAAACTAAACAATGGTATTTCAATATTCATAATAAGGGTTACTAGGTTGCCTTGGAAGAGATTAATTAAGAATGCAAAATAATTGTTTACATTTTAACTCGGTCTCTTGAGGTCATTTCCATTTTGAAAAGATATAAACAGGTTTGCCCCTCTCTCATTCTAACTTTTAGGCTTTGTACATGTACATACATTTAAAGCAGCTACAAAAACTTGGGGGTTTTCCTCTGTAGCAAAGAAAAGAGTTTTTCTTCCGACTTTTTCTATATTCCATTTATTCCTCTTGATAACTAATAAATACAATCGAAAGAGACAGACCGCTCGTTTAATAATATTTGTGTTTAGTCATGGAAACGTAAAATAATTAATTTATGGGTTGAACGAGTTGTACGAGCTCTGCTTAGAAAAATAAACATTTAAACATCATTATTTTGGGAAACCAAAAGCATAGATTGTAATAAATTACATAGCTATATAAGTAAGAGAAATATCCTGAATATTAAAATTAAAAACTCACTTAGATTATTTAGATTTTGAACAGTGTGATTACAAAATCTACTAACAACCAAACAACCAACGGAAATCAGCCAAAGAATGCGCGCCCCAGTGAAGCATTTTGCCCCATCTTTCCCCCCAAGTCCTTGGAAAAAAAAACGAAATCTAAACGCTGCCTGCGCCCTGCTATTCCCCCTCTTCACAGCTCTCAAAACCCTCTCTAACCACCAATTTTTCCCAGCAAGGATGTGCCTGCCGCTGCTCATTTTCGCTACTAAATAAGACAGGCCGCCGTGTCCTCGAACAACATTTTGACATTTCTTCTTCTTTTTCTTCTACTCTTTTTTTGTCTTACTTTTTTTTATCATTTTTGCATTTTGCCTCACAAATTTTTGCAGTTTTCGTGCCATAAAAGCGAGGTCTCGGGGTAAAAAAAGAAAATGGGGAAAATGCATAAAGCAAACTGCAAGAAAAGGTTTCTTTAACAGAAGACATAAAATTTAAGAAAATGTATATTTTAAAATTTTTGTTAATACAAACTTGAAAAAGAATAATTTTAACTGCTAAATTTATTTTATTTAACAGTATTAAGGAAAAAATTCTTACTTAAAATCATAAATCGATTTATACATATATATATATATATATATACAAGTAAGCAATGTTTTAAATTATTTTTTAATTTTTAAGAAAATGTCCATTTATTAAATAAGAAAACAATCTGGGAAATGGCTTTTCAATTTCAGCTTTCACATTATTTATTTTTTGTGGGCATGCACGATTTACTCTGAAAAAGGCGGAAAGTTTGCAGTCAAGTGAAAATGTCAGCCACTCAAAATGTGTGCGCCATTTCGCATATATAATAAATCTACCAAAAACTGAACAAACACACAATAAAGAAAAGAGCAACAGAAGAGAGCCAAGCAGAGTTTATTTAAGGTTTAACGATTTGGAAATAACGCCACAAAACAGGACGACAAATTATTTGGCCATCAACTGCAGAACTCTCGCTTTGGCATTGGCAGATTGGCGAGGGGCTGAAAACTTATTAATTTTCACAAAAGTCAGCCACACGCAAAAAAGTAACAAGAAAATATATACACACACATACCCCACCACCCACAACCTGCTACCCCAAGTCGAAAATTGTGAAAAACTGTGACGTTATGCACATGAGTGAGCAAATAGCAGAGCAGCAGCAGCAGAAACATCAGCAGCCAAAATGCATAGCATACTTTGCCGGGCATCGGTTTATTTTGTGGGGAGCGTGCAATGGGGATGGCTAAAATGGAATTAAATGGTCCCGGAATCGGGGAGTAGGGCCAACAAATTATGAGTAATTTCTGTGATGGCAGAAAACATATATGTTCAAACTAAGTGCAGTAGTTGGTTGGAATGGTGGAGCATTCAGAGAGTATTTAAGGAGATTATAAAAGTCACAAAAGAGCTAAAAACCTGAGAAATAGTTAGAAAACATAATGTATTAATAATGTATACTATATATTATGAGTATGATATATGTATGTAGGATGGAAATACCACTAAGTCAAGCACTCCTCTAAAAATTCCATTTGTCCCTAGTTTCTATTCTTTTCAGTAGAATCTCCGTCAGATTGAATAGGTATTTGAATAATTAAGTCGGATCTGACTTAGTACAGAGCAGGTGCGTTAGGCATTTATTCTTTATTTTGTATTCCAGCTTGTCTGATGATTATATATATTTTATTTATAATTTATATTTATATATATTTATTAAGAAATTGAAGAATAAAAACGTTTCCTTTACAAGGACTTTGAGTTAAGGAAAATATATTGCAATAAAACTTACTTTATCAATATAAAAATGTAATTATTATAAAAAACACAAGAATTATTTCCTTCTTTCTCTCTTAATAAATACGTTGAGAGGCCTTTTACATGTCTATAGTTGTAGTATAAACGGAATGCCATTAATGTCTAAATGTGGGATGTATCGAAAACTAAAAAACAGGAATCCTTTGCTGGTACCAATTAATATGACTACATCTTTAAGAAACTCCATTTAACTAATTCTTTAAACAATAAGATTTGCTTTTAGATAACTTGTGCTCTCATCTAAAATTTTAAGTCTGTTAAGTTCTCTGCTTAAAAATAAAAAAAGGATAAATGAATTTGACCAGAACACTTGGTTCAGAGAACTTAGGTTTGGTTTAGTCTAGTTTATCTTTACCTCTGCATTGCAATGCCATCTGGAGTAGAAACAGAAGCTAATAGTAACGTATCTCTTAATAAATACGTTGAGAGGCCTTTTACATGTCTATAGTTGTAGTATAAACGGAATGCCATTAATGTCTAAATGTGGGATGTATCGAAAACTAAAAAACAGGAATCCTTTGCTGGTACCAATTAATATGACTACATCTTTAAGAAACTCCATTTAACTAATTCTTTAAACAATAAGATTTGCTTTTAGATAACTTGTGCTCTCATCTAAAATTTTAAGTCTGTTAAGTTCTCTGCTTAAAAATAAAAAAAGGATAAATGAATTTGACCAGAACACTTGGTTCAGAGAACTTAGGTTTGGTTTAGTCTAGTTTATCTTTACCTCTGCATTGCAATGCCATCTGGAGTAGAAACAGAAGCTAATAGTAACGTATCTCTTAATAAATACGTTGAGAGGCCTTTTACATGTCTATAGTTGTAGTATAAACGGAATGCCATTAATGTCTAAATGTGGGATGTATCGAAAACTAAAAAACAGGAATCCTTTGCTGGTACCAATTAATATGACTACATCTTTAAGAAACTCCATTTAACTAATTCTTTAAACAATAAGATTTGCTTTTAGATAACTTGTGCTCTCATCTAAAATTTTAAGTCTGTTAAGTTCTCTGCTTAAAAATAAAAAAAGGATAAATGAATTTGACCAGAACACTTGGTTCAGAGAACTTAGGTTTGGTTTAGTCTAGTTTATCTTTACCTCTGCATTGCAATGCCATCTGGAGTAGAAACAGAAGCTAATAGTAACGTATCT